>CM056053.1:346388849-346538849 GCA_029574335.1 Rana kukunoris | reverse complement strand
TTGGCTTTTCTACACCTTGCAATAGACTTCTGCAGGTTTGGTGCACTTTGAGAAAGCTCACCAAACCCACAGGTAATAACAAAAGTCTATGGCTCAGTGCAGGTAACCCGCAGGTACATGGCACTGCTCAGTTTGAAAGCAGCCCAGTAACCACAGCAGAACAGATATGCCCATATATACCCTGTCATTTTATTGATACAACTGACCTTTAATAATAATAATAATCTATTTTATCCCAGAGAAGGAGGTCGCAGGCCACATCAGGGGGCTCCACGGGCCACATGTGGCCACTAGTAGGGCACCCCTGCTGTAGGTATACAGTATGATTTTCAGGTATTGAATTTGACAAAATGCATAAACAATGGTACCAACAGGCCTCTGATTGATATATTGATGGATAGATATATCTATCAATTATATAAACTAGTTCAAATGAATATTTCACTAAAGGGGCAGCAAATATAAAGCAAATTCATAAAGCAATCCAGAACCTGTATACAGAACACTTGATCGAGACAAGAGCAGAGCTGACAACACAAAATCCAGGCCGTGTAGAGTTTCTGCAGTGGAAAATTTACACATTTTTATTGGATAGAGCTGATTACACATGTCTGGAAGCTGTGGCTTTAGAATGCGCCTGGAATTCTTCTTCTTCCCCAAAACCTTTTTTAATAGCAATCAGCTGGCATTGGAGCTAAAATGTCTGTTTTACTTTGACTGTGTTTAGGTTTAGGTAGAGCAGTGGTTATTTTCTATTTTATTTATTTTGTTGAGATCTGAGCATTGTGGAGTACAGTCAAAGTGACCAGTGAAAGATTGCCACATTTACCTGTCTTGGCTACATCTGGTGTTTGTGAACTGAGCCAATTGACCTTCACAGCTTCCTGGAAAATTGGAAGTGACTGCAGCTCTGTGTGTGAGCAAGTTTGCTCTTGAGAAGCAAAACAAAGGAAGCAAAATGAGTGGTTATTACAAGCACAGATTATGGACCCTTGGTGCTGATTATCGTAACTCTTTTATATACTTCTATATACTGTATTGTGCTTTTTGATGCAGCATATAATTCAGCCTCTAAATGTGCCTAAATATAGTTCTAACATGCTTTTTTTTATACTTGTTTCTTAAAGGAATCGCTAACTCTGTCGTCAGGATCCACGTGATAATATAATATTTTTTTTATTGTTTATTTAATATGGAAATGCTCCATAATTGCAGATATTTGTCTTAAGCACAAGTTGAAAGTGTCACTATGACCTGATCTGCAGGTGTCCTGTAAATTGTTGCTGCTGGTTGTGCTGGAAGGATAGCTGATGTGTAGGCGGCAGTGAGTTATCCGATCCCAGAGGACGTCTAGGCACTGTAGTTGACTGTTGTGTGAAGGATTTGTAAATGCTGTAGGTTATGTGTACGTCAAACTGAAAGAAGACAAACATAGGTGTGCGCAGCCTATGGCATTAGGGTGTGCACCTCCAAAGCTCATATGCAGTATAGATATATATATTTATTTTATATATGGCAGTGGAAGGTGTCAGTAGTTAATTTTTATTATTTTTTTTATTATAACTTTTTCACTAGTTTATTATTTTTTACAATATTTTTTTACAATTTATTATTTATTTATTTCTTTACAATTTTCTTAGAAGCCCCATTGGGGGGCTTTGGTGACATATGAGGGGTTTAAACAGACCCCTGATGTCTCACTTTTGAGATAGCGAAAGGGACTGAGAACAGAGATTCTTCAGTCCTTTCCTCTGCAGCCAAGCAGCAGAAGGAATCTGCACAGTGTGATTAGAGTGTGCCCAGGCACACCTGGCACACCCTGTGCGCACGCCTATGAAGACAAACTATCTCTTAAACTTGTTTACTCTCTTATTGCTACAGCAGGCTTCAGTTTTTTTTTTTTTTTTTTTACTGTACCCTTTTGACTTTTTTCTTTCAATGCAGTCTATTCTTTAAGGGAAACCTATATTGAGGAAGCTATGTGGACTGCCATTGCTGAACTCCTTCTCCAATTGTATGTTGCTTGGCTATCTCTGTCTTAAGCATTTTTGAATCCTCGACACTGACTAAGCATGCATCCAGTGAAAAAAATGAAATCGGAAATCCTGATCTGTATACTTGTTCCAAGTCATTGGCTCACAAATATTTGAATTCAGTAAATCAGCATGACCACCAAGTAACTAGCATTTCTAGGAAGATGGGTCCGTGATCAGCAGTCTCAATCTTTGCCAGTTCAATTAATATTTAGGCATATTCCCTAAGTTGATTTTATGGAAACAATCTGTCTCTCTGGATTTTTAAAGATAGATGGCTGATTTTCTTTTATCTAAAAAACAAAAGTGGATGCAGGTCAGTCCCCCACCTGGCTTTTGTTTTCCTAACAATTTATTCTGTCCATGTATCCCATTTTGCAGGATGGCAATCTGAAAATGCATTAAAAGGATATATTTACAGCATAGCTGAAAATTATATCTTCAGGCTGACTATTTAGTTGTATGGTATAGACCTAGCCAACCTTTCTCCCACCACCTGCGATACGTCCAGGGCAGTGTTTCTCAACTCCCGTCCTCAAGGTGTCATGTTTTCAGGATTTCCCTTAGACGAAGCGGCTGTGGTAATTACTAAGGCAGTGAGACTGATCAAATCACCTGTGCAAAATAATGGAAATTCTAAAAACATGACCTGTTGGGGACGCCTTGAGGACTGGAGTTGAGAAATACGGCCCTGTTGGATGTCAAGTGGTCAAAATAATGTTGCTTTAAGTGTATTTAGTAAACTACTGGTATTGTTGCACAAGTTCGTACTAAGAACCAAGTATTTAAATCGTTATGTTTTTGTCTGTTCCAATCCTGTGGTCAGGGTGTGAAAGTTATATTCATCCAAGCCTTGCATGAGTAACTACACCTGAAAGGGAGGCCACATACTTCCCCATAAAAAGTTTGACAACAGATATAAGCAGTGCTTGTGGCAAAAAGGTTGGTGCAATAATAAATGCCAACAACTCAAAAATCAAATGGTAGAAGTTTTTTAGTATTTGGAAAACCTCTGCAATGACTTAATGATTGTTTTCTCTCTGTCGCCAGTCTAACATGTTTGTTTTACCCAGTATTGGTAATGTGTGCCCTATTCACCCTAGTAGAGTAAAATATTAAATGACCACTGCTGTGCTATTGTGGATGATTTTATTTATTTGTTGTGTTCTAGTTTAATTCTAATATCAGAGTATATCTTATATGTTCCTCCTCTTAAGCTATGCGCATAAATAGACCAAGAACTGCATTGCCTAAAGCTAAGCTTAAACCATGCAACTTTAGTTGTTCTGCTGCCAATTCTTTAGCCAAAATAACCCAGAAATAATTGTAATAGTATTTTGTTGTCCAGAAGTACAGTTTATAAGTAATAACCTCCATTTTAGAATGAACCGGGAGCGCTACAGAATATACGGATACTTCTGCATGCACAGAAACCTTTTAAATAGACATACGTTTCTGGAAGGTGGTAGAAAGGTCAGACAGGCCTCTGGCTTAATCCACTCTTTCTGCTCATTAGCAAAAGGTCCTAAACTAGGGTTACAAGACTGGAGGCATAATGACCTCCTTGCCTGTACTGTACAAGCCTCTGGCTTTTTATATTCTGTGTTGCTATATTTTGGGTTTAAACTATAAAGATCAGCATGCGTGCCATTCTAATGCCTAATGGTAACAATGAAAGCAACAAAGTTGGGTGAGCTCTATAAAGGACTCCACTCCATAGGCAGCTAATATGCGCAGCAAATTTACATCTACTGTGCACACATGAGAAGAACATACAAACAAACATCGTAATAGATGGTGTACTTGGTGGGACTTAACTCAGAAATATTAAAGCCACTGTGCAAAACATGGTTGTTCAATTAATCTAGAACAGCATTTGAGGCATTTCATGATCTCGGCCCTGGGAACAGTAACAAGTACCGGTAACGGTAAACTTGCTGCTCAAATATTAACCTATTTTAAAAGTAGGATTCAAGGTCTAAAAATTGTAGCATGTTTACAATGTAGTAATCATAATGAATTTACTTGACTCACAGTAGTGTTCTTATTATGAAATGTATGATTATAATATAATGTTAGAAAATAAATGAATGAACACAAGGTGTTCAAGCCAACCCACTCTGATAGGAAATTAAAAAACATGCACGAACAATCTCACTAAATCGGGTGCCTTGATTAATGAACATCTTAAAGTTGTTGTAAAGGCAGGAGTTTATTTTTTATTTTTTTATCTCAATGTATTCTGTGTGCAGCACCCCCCTAATACATACGTGAGCCCACCTTGATCCGGCAATGTTACACAAAAGACTCTGCTGTCCGGGACTCTCTCACCTCATTGGCTGCAGCTACTTACCATTGACTCCTGCTGCTGTCAAACTTGGTGAGCCATTGAGGAGAGAGGGGGTGGTGCTGGCCCACGGCTCGGTGTCTGAATAGACACAGGGAACTGCTGCTTGGTCCGGGTACCCCCATAGCAAGTTGCTTGCTGTGGGGGCACTCAACAGGAGGGAGGAGCCAGGTGTCTCGAAGGGGGACCCGAGAACAGAAGGATCTGGGCTGCTCTGTGCAAAACCATTACACAGAGCAGGTAAGTATAACATGTATGTTTAGAAATTAAATCTTGGTGTCAGATCATACAAACTATAAAAAGTGAAAAAAATAAAGTAATAAATCAGTGATTTTAGTGTAGTGATCAACCAGCTGTGGTGTTAACGTAAGCTCAATGGCAAAACATCAGTGTTATGCATAAATATACTGTACATCGTGCTAGGTATTTACATTCATCAACCATTAGTCCATAAATCAAATTCAAAACAACAATAATTGATATGCAAGTCCCACAGTGCTAATAAAGTGCTTGTGCTCATATAATTCAATGAAGAACAGGTGCTCCACTAGTGCTCGATTCAGGTGCCCCCTATGGTTTTACACTCACCCTGGGTATGCACCACCTAGCTCTACTGTGGTCACTTGGGCTTATAGGGAATCCACCCCTGGGGGATGTCTTTGGTGACAGGCTCCTCAATGGGTTAATTCTCAAGTAAAAATGGGTAAAGAAACAGTAGCGGGAAAACCATAGGTATTATTCAGAGGTAAAAACAAAGTAAAGGTCACATTTTAAGGTGCCTGTAACCTGGCACTTTGTATCTGTAGCATATGTAAAACAAAATCGATCCAGCCGGCGTGTAGTAGAAACTACAATTCACAGCTCAGCACGGTCCTGGGCGTGATGTAGGAGGTGATGTCGCAGTGACGCGATCAGGCTTGGACACAAGGTTTATCTACCTTTTTTTTGCTTTGTTTTTACCTCTGAATAAATCCTATGCTTTTACACCACGTGTTATCCCAGCATGGGGATTTGTCCTTCACGTTATAGTGTGTATAGAGGAATTGTTCAGATTTTTTTTTGTCTGTGTATAGTCGGCTGAGATTTCCAAGACATTGGCATCTATTTCTCAAAGAATCCACTTTAAAAAAAATATATATATATTTTTTTTTTTTTTGGACAGGGAAAGCCTATGTGCCTGCAGTACTGTTAAAGCTGAAATCCAGGCATATACATTACAAATATTAATGCAGCTGTGTATTTATTACTATGCATTTTTAAATGCAAGCTTAGTAAATAACCAAGTTTGACTTGGTATTCTCTTCTTGCAATTACATCTTAGACTGGACTGGAGGGGAGGAAGAAGCCACTCTAGGAGCCATTTAGTGTTCATGTGCTAACAAGCAATCTGCCGATAGGAGGATAAAGCAAGATAATGGAGGAGCCTTGCCGCTACTGATAAACATTCTCTTTGCAATAAATCGGTGTAAACGCCTTACCATGTGATCACGTAATTGCACAGCTCAGTTCGCTGTGTCTCCATGAGAGGCTTGGTGAGAGGGAATTTCCTACCCTCTTGACTACAGAGAGCAAACTGAAAGCCAGTGGGTGACTTCAGCATGGAAAAGTCAGATCTTTCACTGCAAAGCAGGAATGTGTAAATCTCTGGATGTACTAAGGTACAAAAATACGATCAAGAAATGGAGCAATTGGGTAAACGGCTCCCATGTTTGTATTTCATCTGTGTATTTAATAGTTTGCCTGGAGTTCAGCTTTTAGGTGTTTCACCAAACAGGAAGTGAGGGAAAATCTATAACTGCAACGCAGAAATAAAAATGTTTTCTTTTAGTAGAGTGGACATTGTTGATCGAAGCACTCTAGCTGTGACTGTGCAGGGGGGACCGGTGGAGTCCAGAATGGTGAGTAGTATCCGTGGTCTGGATCTCCAGCATGTATTTTTTTCACAGTGAAAACCTAATGGTTTAAGTGGGCGTCTACATCTGTTGTTACAAGTCAAACCAAGAGGCCAGCTGTGTCCCACCTAGAATGATTAGAATTTGCCTGTGAAGCGGGTTGTATTTGAAATAAATCAAGTCAATTTAAAAATTGTGATTTTTAAATCAAGCCTTTTTTTTTTACTAGAGATTTAAATCATGATTTAAAAGAGCAACTGTCATCTCTGTCCCACAGCTGCTCCTCCTCTGACCCACTGTTGACTCACCGACAGTCTCATTGCCGGGAATGCGGCAATGACACAACAAGGTGAGGGACGTGGGAGCAGCAGGTGAGTGGATGTCCGCTAACAGGCACTGCCATGATGGATCTGAAATGACAGGTGCTTATTAAATGTAAGGACGTATTCTTGTTGGTAGCTAGAATCTTTATAAATTGCAAACAAACTGAAGGTTTCCCATTTAGAATAAAAAGATGTAAGGTTAGTAAAACGCCAATATCAGAATCGATTCAATCATACAGTTTGTTGTGTACATAGATTTGCAAAACAATGGAATAAAGAAATATTCCTGAACTTTGTCGTATTTCATGGTCACTGTGAAATTGTATGAATGCATCAGTGCAGTGCATGTTATCTCAGCTTGCAGAGCTTGGATTAATTGAATGAGTTTACCAAAAATGTAAATATTGCAGACTATACAAACTTCTGCTACTAAACTAGGCTCCATTTCATGCTGAATAAACTAAATTATTAATGTATCTTAAATAGAAAACTATATTTAGATAGATTTTTTTACTCTGAAAGCATTTTATTAAAATAAGTGTGATGTAAATAAATATTGATTTAAATAAAAATAAAAAATGTAATTAATAATATCCGATTTATTTAAAATCATTAATTTTCATCCACCCTGCTGTTTAGATATTTTGGTACTTATTTTGCTAGGAGCTTCATCATGTCTGACAAATGATGGATGATGAGCTCTATATGTTCTGAACTCTGTAGAGTTTTTAGCTAAAATAAAATGTTTGATCAAATTATTTTCACATAATCTTTCACATTTTCAAGCATGGTGTGACCACTATAAGCCTCCTATTTATCTTCTTTAGGGATGTAATGCCTTAAATTAGGGGTCTCCAAACTGTGGCCCTTTCTTGCCTTAATCCGACCCTTGGGGCACTATTCCATCGAACTGCAATGGGGCATAATTATTGTTGCTGACTCTAATGGGGCACCATTCCTCCAACTGACACCATGAATGCTTTCCATCGACACCAATGATGGGGCACTAGTCCTCCCATTGACTCCAAAGATATGGTATTGTTTACTCCAACTGGACACCTGGACATTTTCTTCTCCTAATGGCCCTAGTCTGGCCCCCTAAAGTCTGAGGGACCGTAAACTGGCCCTTTGTTTAGAAAGTTTGGAGACCCCTGTCTTTTAAATCATCCAATTTAGTTTTTAACTTTCGTCTAATAAAAATGTCAGGTTGTCAAAACTTTTGTTGGTTTTCTTTAATTTTGGGAACAGAAACATTGGGGCCCATTCACACTAGCAACTGCACAGGATTTCACTTCTTTTTTTTGTACGATTCACATGCAGTTCTGCGGAGTGTGATTTTCAACTTATTGATTGTGAATAGGCTGAAATCGCACCTCACCACACCAAAAGTAGTGTATGCCTGACATTTGGAAACAAACTGCAACCAGATCACATAGTACATTTGTACCATGTATTCCAGTGTTGGCAAATACACTTCGCTTGCGACCTGCTTTTTGAGGTTGTGTTAACTTTGCACTGACACCCACTGCAGATCGCAAGAGCATTGTAATTTGAATGTGTGCAGAGTATCTGGCATGTAATGTGGGTTTCCCGCACAGAATTTTTGTGTAAACAGACCCTTATTGCCATTCTGCTCTTTTGTCATTTGCTATTTTCTGTTTTCTGTTCCTATCTGAAAAACAAAAGAAAATTTAAGTAATTGGTGCCTGATATAGTTTAGAAGCAAAAAATAAGAAAGAAATTGGAAAAGGCAATGAAAAATACTCCCTTGCATTTGCTGTTCCCACCTTTGTGATAGGATGTAGCAACGGTTTTGGGAGGCAGAATCCCAATGGTGACCTTTTTAGTGCAAGACTGTTGGTGATGGAAATGGTTTGCAGAGAGGATTAATATTTGGGATAGTTTAGAGAGGGTTCCTGTAAAGTGGGGCCTTCTTTTTTGGAGAGCTTTAGAACCCTTTCACACTAAGGGGGTTTTCAGGTGCTTTCAAGCTTAAAAAAAAGCGCCTAAAAGTAGGGTTGTCCCGATACCTCTTTTTTAGGACCGAGTACAAGTACCGATACTTTTTCTCAAGTAGTCGCCGATACCGAATACCGATACTTTTTTTTAAATGTGTCCCCAGATGCAGCCATGCATGTCCCCCCACAGATGCAGCCATGCATGTCCCCCCACAGATGCAGCCATGCATGTCCCCCCACAGATGCAGCCATGCATGTCCCCCCACAGATGCAGCCATGCATGTCCCCCCACAGATGCAGCCATGCATGTCCCCCCACAGATGCAGCCATGTCCCCCACATATGCAGCCATGTCCCCCACATATGCAGCCACGCATGTCCGTCCCCCATATTGCAGCCATGTCTGTCCCCCACATATTGCAGCCATGTCTGTCCCCCACATATTGCAGCCATGTCTGTCCCCCACATATTGCAGCCATGTCTGTCCCCCACATATTGCAGCCATGTATGTCCCCCACATATTGCAGCCATGTATGTCCCCCACATATTGCAGCCATGTATGTCCCCCACATATTGCAGCCATGTATGTCCCCCACATATGGCAGCCATGTATGTCCCCCACATATGGCAGCCATGTATGTCCCCCACATATGGCAGCCATGTAGAAAAGTCGGAAATCCGCATCTACACACCTGTTCTGGGTTTGTGATTCAAAGTTTTAAACATGACAGCCAGGCAGCTGGTATTTCTGGAGACGCAGACAATGGCAATCACTGTTCCTCTCTTATTAATTCCTGGTGTAAAATGTTCCCCATCATATATGGAGGAGGAGGAGGGCAGCGGATTGGATCATCAGACCATACACCATAGAGATCATACTGAGTGGGTGACAGAGGGACTACAAGTGTCAGCGGGTGCACGTCACATCCACACTCCATCCATACTCTCTCTCTCTCTCTCTCTCTCTCTCTCTCATATCTATATATATATATATATTATGTGTGCGTGTGTGATTGTATGGAGAGATACAACGTATCTGCCGATATTCTTATATCCCATTGATGAGAGAAGATCGTCCTCCATCCACACACACCGATCATCTCCGCTCCCAGCCGGGGACTCGGCACAGAGATCAGGGAAAGGGAATCCGAGTGGCCGGGCTGTAGATGAGGGGCGGGGCTTGTCGGAGGGGGCGTTCCCTGTACTGTGGCCGGACACCGGGCTCTCCGCTCTGTCTGATCTCCACTGTTTCCGTCCAGGTAAGGGGGTCTGTGTGTGTGTGTGTGTGTACCGATCCCATGTCACGATCTACTGATACCGAACTGCTCAGGAGAGCACTGAGTACATGGACCGCTCTGCAGAAAGTGCGGTATGCGGCGGCGGCGGGGGGGGGGGTCGGGGGGAGTATTCTATTTAGGTATCGGGGGTATTTGCGGGCGTACAAGTACTCCCGCAAATACTCGGTATCGGTATAGGGACAACCCTACCTAAAAGCTTACGAAAACCTATTTTCATTCAATTAATGGTTTCACACTGGGGCAGTGCACTGGCAGGGCAGTGAAAAAACACCCTCTCCATTGAAATGAATGGAAAGCACTTCAAAAGCACCTGAAAAGCTAAGGCCCCATACACACGATCGGACATATCCGATGAAAACGGTCCGCGGACCATTTCCATCGGATATGTCCGATCGGGAGTTTGATCCGATGGCGTGTACACACCATCGGATCAAATTCCCCGCCCGGACGGCGCGGTGACGCGGCGGTGACGTTGACGCCGCCGCGTCACTGCCACGTCACCGCACCAGGAAGTAAAACACTTCCGCGCATGCGCCGAATCCATTCGGCGGCGGCGCGGCGGCGGTGGGGGACGACATGTCTGCTGGTAAGTGTACTAACCAGCAGACATGTCGGGCGGACAGATTCCACCGGATGGATTTCAAAGCATGCTTTGAAATCTGTCGGGTGGAGAAATCTGTCCGCTAGCCCATACACACGAGCGGAGATGTCTGCTGAAACGGTCCATCGGACCGTTTTCAGCGGACATATCCCCTCGTGTGTACGCGGCCTTAGAGTTTAGAAGTGCCTCACTGTGAAAGGGGCAGCTCTGCGTTGAAAATTTGCTTGGCAATTTCAGCTCATTATCACACAGTTAAATAATTGTAACTTCTGGAATGCATTTAGGTGAGCTTTAGATCCTTGCTAAAATTGCATTTTAAATTTTAGTTTTTTATTAACACTGGACAGCCTTTCCAAGTGCTGGTAATATTTAGTTAATACTTTATTATGATATCTTCAGTCTACATGTATTGTGTAGGTGTTATGACTGGGGAAAATATACTTGCGACCCATTGTCGCTCTTGTTGGCATTAAGCATAATGAGTAGTGAAGTTTACTTGCAAGTTACAATAGGCTTCTGAATTTGATTCCCTGGACAGGTAATTATTTGGCGCATGGAAAATGCATTTAAAATTTCTTTTTCTGGAATACCTGTATTTCAGGCATCGTACACAAGAGTCTGCTCTTTAAAGCTTTGGCTTTTGGCCCATAAAACTAGACATACCTTCTAAATGAGACTGGGAGGAAATTGTCTTGAAAACTATGCAAAATTCAAAGTATTATTTTTTTTCTCTTGTTCCATTTGAGTTTTGCAAACCAGCTGTAAACAAAATGTGCAGGCAATCTACAATGAAAAAAATGAAGATCAAGACGGATGTATACATTTATTTTTCATCATACCTGTTATATGACTGATGGCAATCAAATTGATTTCATATTTTTAGTATTCTGTCCTCTGGCAGTCTGTCCAACCATTAACACCCTTTTTTGTTTTCTCCTTTTCAGCCAAAATCTGTTAAGTACATCTGTGTTGGTGTGTGTGTGTGTGTATGTATGTATGTATATGTGTATGTATGTATGTATGTATATGTGTGTGTGTGTATATATATATATATATATATATATATATATATATAAAAATTCTGCAGAGACCTGAAAAAATAAAATGGCGATTATTGCAATTTTTTTATGTCGCTCATTATTTGCGCAGCTGTTTTTCAAAACAGTTTTCGGGAAAACAATGTCACTGTGGTCGCCCAGCTGTGGTTTCACAGCCAGCCAGCCAGGCATGCACTGCACATGCGTGAGCCGGGACTGGCTGAGCAATCATCTGACATGTCCCAGATGATTGCCAAGAGGGAGGGGGAGGTGAACTTCTGGCGCCGCTGTGCCCAGGGAGGAAGTGGGAGCTGAATCCCTCTCAGGGTTTCAGCTCCCCCCCAAAAAAAATGACATGCCAAATGTGGCATGTCAGTGGGTCATCTTCCCTTTAAAGCTGAAGTAACATTTTTGGGTGGAACTCCATAGGCGACACTTAATTTTTTATTTTTTTATTTTACACACAGTCCCTTTTTTTTTTTTAACCACTTTTATTTCTATTTCAAGGAATGTAAGCATCAAATGTAAAATAAATAAGGATGACAGGTTTTCTTTTTATGGAGAGATATGAGGTCAACTTTACTCCAAATCTCTCCTTTACATTTAAAAAAAATAAAAACTAAAACTTTTAAAATCATTTGCATAAAAAAAATTGTTTACGTCCGCCCTAGACCAGAAGCCATATCTTATTGACTCTGTGACCAGCCAGCCGCACCGTTGGATCGTTTCTCAGGCCCGTTGATGAAACACTGTAAGGAAAGTGATCCAGTGACTATTGAGCCTCTTGGACCATTTTCATGAGAAAGACAGCCGCTGGCTGAAGAAAAAGATACTGGGGTTATGACCTAGACCTAGAAAAGCAGATTCCTATTCAAAACATGAGCAGTGTGTTTTTAATGTACTGGGGGGTGCTGAAATGAATGTGTGTAATTTTATTGTAAAGGTCAACTTAACCCATTAAATCTCATTTTACTGCTTAGTAAGAATATTTAAATGCCTTAATGTCCATGGACTGAATTCAGTCTTGTGTCTTGTATTAAATGAAGGAAGTTTATTACAGTTTCTAAATATTTGTAAGTGTCCTAATAAAGGTCTGTTGGCATGGTCAGTCTTTTAGTCTCCTATTGTCTACATTAGATGTCAGTTCCGAAATGAAATATTTGTTTACTGTGGTTCATTTTCCTAACAATATGTCATGATTATAGTTTTTAGAGTGAACATGCATTATTGGTATGCATTTCCTACTGAGATGCTGTTATAGCTTTGCAAATGCTTTACTGTAGTTAAGTGATTATAAAAGAACACAAAATGGCTGAAGGTACTAATAGATGGTTAGTGAGGCTGCTTTATATGCAAGCAGCACTGAGAGCATCGGCCATTGAAAACCTAAAATGTAAAATTGATTTTTTTAATGCCACGAAGAAGCAGGTATAGCATTATCATCCCCAGTGGAATTAAAGTGGAGGATTTAAAAGAAAATGGTATAATATTTCTTTTACACATTGTAGTTGCAAATGACATATATGCGAATTAGCAGATTGTCCAATATTTTGCCTCGGAGCAGATAGCCCCACCAATCTCCTTGTTAGTCATCCAATAGTTTCATGTTTATAACCCAAACAATTCACCACCTTTTTATCAGCAAAGAAATCAAGATACAGGGGAATTGGTGGAGTTTTTTTTTCAAACACCTGATTGACTTGCTTTTATTTATCATGGTCAGAAAATGGCCATGAAACATAACTCACACTATCACACTGCACATTGCAAATGTGTATAGATTATATTGTGTTTTGTATATATATTTTTATTATTATTCCTGTTGTGTGTCTTTTTATCCTGACTGAATGTGCAGCAAAAGACTCTATGTAAGAATGTGCAAAATGTTGCGTTTAGAAAAATAAAGCTCATAGTATTGTGTACATAAAAGTCATACGCCACTGCCAAACTTTGGTTTTATTCAAATATATAAGTGAGCCTATAACTTACCTGGTGATTTACCATTGCCCAACAGGAGGATTTGTATATGTGGGTCAGTTCATAATGCACAATCAAATGCCTCACCAGGGAGTTCTTCATCTGTTTCAAATTGTTGAGCTTTTTACCACCTTTTCCATGAGAGGAATGTTTTTTATTTATTACAGTTACTTGTATAGTCAATTTACGCATCACTTTATAAATATATTGTACATGCACATCAGTCTCTGCCCTCAAGGAGCTTACAATCTAAGGTCCCTAACTCCTATCCATACATACTATGGACATTTTACCTACCAGTATGTCTTTTTTGAAGTGTGGGAGGAAACTGAAGTACACAGAGGAAACCTACACAGGCCCAAGGAGAACTTGCAAACTCCAGGCAGGTGGTGTCATGGTTTGAATTTGAACCAACGATCCTAGTGCTGCTAACCACTTAGCCACTATGCTGCTTTAACATTTTAGGAAATTCAGACTTTTAATTTGCATACACAGTAGCATTCAGTCATCTATTGTAAGCCAGGGAAGAGGTTTACATGAAAATGTAAAACATCCTTAAGCACATTAAAGTTGTTTTTAGAGGATAAGGGTCAGTTATGCAGTGACTTTATCAACAAATTGTTAAGCCCCTTTCACATGGACGTGTCCATGTACAGGCTCCACTTTGCTCAGTGGGGATTGCTTTGTCACGCTGAGCTGGCAGATGACAGGTTGGTCTCTGCACACTGTACAGGGACCAACCTTTCGGGGCACTGCTCTCTTCTATGGGGGATCGGATAAAGACTGACCGTTTTCATCCAATCCGATCTGCCAGACAGATGGGAAAATAAGGGTTTCCATCCGTCACAGTTTAGCGGATCGGAGAGGGTCGGATGTCAATGAACATGTCGCCGCTGACATCCGTCGCTCCATAGAGGTGCACGGAGCGTCCATTCAGGTCTGCCTAAAAAACTCACAGGCAGACCTAACTGGTCCGCCTGTGTGAAAGGGGCCTTACAGTTAAAACGGACCTTGCAGTTATGTGACAGTTGCTTCTCAATCACAATTTTTACAGTATCCCCCCAAAAAAAAAATCTAGTAGGAAAAAAGTTAAGAGTATAACTACTTTTCCACTGTCTTCTATAATGCAAGGGGTGACATCAACATCTTGTTGACAAGATCCTGGGGTATGTGGAATACTCCAGATCACACACAAGATGCTGCAGGATCTTCTGTGGGAGATTTGGGCTATTCCATATTCCTTGGTTCTCTCCGGAAGGATGTCGTCACCTAGGCGCTGTGGATGCAAGCAAGAGGAAGGTAGGTATATTATCTAACCTTTCTTTCCCTCACCAGTGTTTTAGTGTAAGTTTAGTGCAGCATTTCAGCAAGTTAGAGAGAGAGTGGCTCACAAAAAAAAGGAAATTGCTATTTAGCTGCAAAGTCCACTTTAAATCATCTATGCACTGCAAGCTCTAATAAGGACAAGTACATTTGTGAGAATCTCTACAGACATTTAAAATTGCTAATGAATTGGTATACATGCATGAGATTACATATATTTTGCATTCAAAGCATTTCTTATATCAAGAACCATCAATCTAATGTCTCTTTAGATAGGTGAGAGGGACACGTTAAAGTGGACTTTTTTCACTAAAAATTACAGCTCTGCATGCTGTTAACAATTTATCTTGCATTCATTCGTTTTTCCTTTTACTTGCAATTACTGCTTTTTCCCTTCCTGATTTAGTGAGGCTCTGGTGATGTAACTTTGGCCTCTCAGATGCATTCTGTGAAGTTCCTGCCACGGGTGGCAGACCCAGAGTTCTAGACCAAATTCTTGGAAGTAGACAGTTATACGGCGGCAGGTGGGCTCTGCTGGGCGAGATCACGTAGCTATACGTCATCTCGCCGAGCAGCCAATAGAGGCACACGCAAGTCCCCCGTTTGCCGCTGACGCCCATGCCTGGCGGGCGCTATCGCTGCCGGGCACCCACGATCGCTTGTTACAGAGCGAGGACTGGGAGCTGTGCGTATAAACACACAGCTCCCGGTCCTGTCAGGGGAGAAATGCCAGATCTTTTGTTCATACAACGTATGAACAGCAATCAGACACCCCCCTACAATTGGAACACACCCAGGGAACATACTTAACCCCTTCTCCACCCCCTAGTGTTAACCCCTTCCCTGCCAGTAGCATTTTTATAGTAATCAATGGATTTTTATAGCACTGGTCGCTAAATAAATGCCAATGGTCCGAAAAATGTGTCAAGTGTCCGCCATAATGTCGTAGTACCGAAAAAATCTATGATCGCCGCCATTACTAGTAAAGAAAAAAATATTAATAAAAATGTCATAAAACTATGCCCTATTTTGTAAGAATACGTATCGGCCTAAACTGAGGGAAAAATTGTTTTTTTGTATATTTTTGGGTATATTTATCAGAGCAAAAAGTAAAAAAATATTAATTTTCTTTTCAAAATTGTCGTTCCTATTTTTGTTTATAGCGCAAAAAAAAACAAAAAACGCAGAGGTAATCAAATACCACCAAAATTGTTTTGGAGCCATGTCGCACGACCGCGCAATTGTCAGTTTAAACGACGCAGTGCCGAATCGCAAAAAGGGGCCCGGTCATTGAGCAGCAATATGGTCCGGGGCTGAAGTGGTTAAAGAATAACTATTTATTTAAAAGAAAAAAACATTCCCTCTGGGTGATCTTTGTCATTAAATAGATTTTTAACAGACTTTTTTGCAGATTCCTGAATTTTGTTATTCTGAAGAAATCCCTGTGTTTGTATCCATGTGGGAATCGTAACGGGAGTGGTTTCATAATTCTCGATCAACTGCTGAACGTGCAGGGCTTTAGTGAGGAAACCTGCAGGATCTGCATTCCTAGTTGTGATTTTTTTTTTTTTTTTATTGGGAGCTTTGCACTAAAAATGACACTTTGTTGTAGGAGATGCCTGAAATCTGGCTTGTGTATTAGGGCAGACATCTGGGAAAATCAGCGAGCCAATCACACAAGCAGGAAATTATGTTTCCTGGGGGCATTCTGTATACATTCTGTGTACAGAACACCTCCAGGTAGCCATATTATATTGCATTTTACAAGGATTAAAGAGCTTCAGATTGAAAAGGAAAAGTCATTTTTAATAACCTAACAATATGACTTATGTCACAATTATATATGCTATATTATTTTTTCTCTATTTTCTATTTCCTTAATAAAAAATAAATAAAATTGCAAGTACTTGATTGAACATGATTTAAATCTGCTACAGTATATTGTGCCACTCGGTACTGGAGAATAGAAATGAGCGCGTAGAGAGAGGACTTCATCAGAGCGCTTTTATTGTCCATTCAGCAGGCTGGGAACAGTGTTAGTAGTATGTTTCAAGAGAAAATTGTGTCCTTTGCCTGGCTGTGCTGTGTGGTAGAGCTTTGTAATTCTCTAGACAAAGTTGCTAAAATGCGAAATTCTCTGTAAAATATAACGGCACCTTTCTAAATGCCTTTTTTGTCTGTATTTTTAGATTTGTTACCTTAAATTTAAGCTTAACCTGTAGCTGTGCCCAGACTATGGTAAGAATAACAATCGGCAAAAATGGTGTGTTTTTGGCCTGATAGACTTCAATAGGAGTGCCTGAAAATTCAAGTTTTTGTGCCTAACAGCTGGTCTCTGCATCTTAGCAATGTCAGGACTGTAAACACATTTAGGAGTATCCATGCTGAATTGGTATACTTTCATCTGCCTGGTGAGGGCCCACAAGTAACTCTACAACCCCAGTGATGCCTATTACAAGAACCATCGCAAGGAGCCTTGGAAAGGTATTGGCATAGCAGACATGGCTCAAGAGCTTCAGTGGAACAAGGCGCCACAACACTACACAAATAAACTAAGAAACAGATACAATGATAATTTCATATCGTGTCACTGATCTCCATTGTCCAAAACAAAATACCTGAAGCTTGAAAACACATTAAAAGCAAGCGTTTTCTGTGGCAAATAACGCACACAAAAAGCTTCAAAATTGTGAAGGCGGGCTTATTTATTCTCCAAGGTCACAACAAAGATTCTGAAGTCGGGAGATTTTTTTTCTAACAGGTTAACCACTTTTCCTCTCTGAACGTACTTGCAGTATCAAGGGTCTACATCAAGCTGGCAACAGCCATGCCATGTAGTAGCA
Organism: Rana kukunoris; assembly: GCA_029574335.1. Classification (NCBI taxonomy): domain Eukaryota; kingdom Metazoa; phylum Chordata; class Amphibia; order Anura; family Ranidae; genus Rana; species Rana kukunoris. Next base: position 346,521,218 of record CM056053.1, on the reverse strand, counting down.
GCCATTAAGCTTGTATTTTTTTTTTTTCCGCTGGCTCCCGGCTGTAATGTAAAGGTGATCATAGCCAACTTTGGAAACATATGCTAGTTGACTACTTTTGGAGGGTTGGCAGGCTGCCAAGTTTCTGCTGCAGTAGAAAGTAGAAGATAGAACTTATGACAATGGATTTTATTGCCTTCTTTGCTATCCCAGTGACAACTACCCCCCCCCACCATAGGGACAGAAAATTATGTAAAAAATCCCCATTGTTGTCAAAGCAATATACACTACAGATTTTTACATGTATTGTATGTAAGAACTGGCCTGGGCAGCAAGTGGTTAAACACAATGTCAATCCTCATTTTTTTGCTTTGACAGAGTGGTTAAAAAAAGTATATATATATATATTTTTTTTCTCTTGTATGTTTTAGGATTTGTGTTTTATCCCCTGAAACATGTTGACTGTCAACTTTTAATATACCGTTACATTATGAAAAGTAAAGCTTTATATTTAGACCAATCTCCCTATGGCTTGGCACCCTTCTCTCTCCATACAAGTTGACTCAAAAGAACCCAGGCAATAGAGAGCTGTCACACTATAATAACCATTTGATGGTCAAAACTACCACTAACCCTGTTCCGAAGCAAAAAAAAATTGTTTAATTACAACCACACCATAATAAATGTATAAAAACACTTTAAATTCAAGCCATTTGCCAAGTAATCGGCAGTTTTGGCGTCCAAATTTCTATCTCTGTAACAGTCATCTTTACTGCAGCCTAGCTCCTGTGGCTTGACATGCAGATATTTATTCAATATGGCTGCACCTATTGTGAACTTTGTATGACACTGACAAACCAAGCGAAAATATGTTCCTTTTATCTGGTAAACAGTTGCATACTCTTTAACACTTTTCTTTATGATATTGCTTTAAAGCTCTGCTTATTTTGAATTGGAAAATAAAGTACTGCCAAAGAATGTCACCCCAGTGAACACTGTCTGATTTTTAAGAATGTTTCTTATATTTATTTTTAGTGGATTTATTTTTTTGCCTTGATTTTAAAGACCATATTGCTCCCTGACTGTAAAGGAATGGAGTAGTTAATGCTGAAGGGGTTAATCTGCTGTTACTTTTAGATTTTGAAACAGTAATGGCAAACTGAAAAGCAGACAGTGTTGAATGCATGGTTGTTACCTGGGAATAATATGTTTCTTCACTTATGTACATCTGCGGACTTATTAATGCTAGTCAGGTTATGTGCAAGGATTCAAGAAAATTCTTTATTCCTCATTGACTCCTGACAGTTATTGTACCTAGGAACTGAGTAACGTGTTCTGAAGTGAGCAATTATGGAAATGTTTACTTCACTGGCTGCATGTAAATGTGTTCAGAGAATGTACCAGAATTTGTCCTTGGGGTATTTAATTCTCCTCAGGGCGATGAAAAGCAAATGATTTCTTTCTTTCCCTCATATTTTTAGTTTTATTTTTTTGTTGGTAGGGTTGTTTTTTTAATGATGAATGTAGAGAAAAACATCAAAAACTGCCAAGTCTTCACAACCAAAACCTTGTAGTACTTCTAGTTCATTTCTTAAAGTGCTAGATACAGAGTGGCATATGCATGTTGTGAATTCTTGTCGTGAAACATACCCAATTTATAAAATGTTGCCGGTATAAAACTGTAAATTTATTCCTTTTTAGGAAAGGTGCTGCAAAATGCTGTGTTTTTTTTTTTTTTTAAATCCTTCCACGAGACCTTGTTCATTCTTAGAGTCCTGAAAAAGATGCAATCGTTAATTAAATAGTACATGCATGTGATTCTTCGTGATCAGGTTAACCATTGGTTCTCTGTAATTAGTAGTAACAACTTTTTCTAATTGGCCGAAGGTGGAAAGTGAAATCCTGTTGTGGTTTTCTTTTTTTTCTTCAGTTTTCTAGCTAGTCACATGATGTCTTGGGATCCTCTTCTCCCTACATCAGGGTTGGGCAGTCTTTAGTATCGCAGGGAGCTGCACTAATGGTTTTGACACCAGCGCAGCTCTCTCAGTATTGTACACAGGCATGCTGAGTATGTACACAGAGGTGCACGTGTGCCATGGTGTATAGTTGGAGGAAATGATGACAGAAAAGTCCTAAAAAAAATACTATCATAAAAAAACTCACCTGTTAATGACTGTAAAAAAAACAGGTTAATCGTTTTTTGTTTTAAGTTCTTGTAAGAAGAATTGGTCTAAACCAGGGGTCTCAAACACTCTAGCTGTTACGAAACTTAAAGTCCCATCATGCCTCTGCCTGTGGGAGTCATGCTTGTAACTGTCAGCCTTGCAATGCCTCATGGAACTTGCAGTTTCAGAACAGCTGGAGGGCCACCAGTTTGAGACCCCTGGTCTAAACATATTTACGTTCCATATTTTTCTCGGTCTTATTCCCTTTCTGCCAAGCTGCAGACGGGATGCTGCAAATTTCACCTTATCTTTTTATGGTTTTCTTGTCATTTCTAATATAATTTGAGGAACCTGGTTGGTACTGAGAAATCGTGTACTATTAAAGAGGAAAGTTTGCCCATTTGTCACCACTGCCACTAAATCTTATTGAGTAAATTATTTGAAATGCCATTAAAGTTTGAGTTCATTAATGTGGATTCCGACACCTATGATTTCCTTGACGTTTCAGAAAGTTGCATCTCCACCACTTCTCATTAATGAGGGCTGTTTGCTGACCTTTTCTAGTCCAATTTCTAATTTTTATGTTTCACTTGAATATACTGTAGGTAGAGGTTTCATAACGCTGTGTTTATTTTCTTGCAGAGAATTGAGTTTTGTAGACATTACCTAACTCTTGATTTGTCACACTGGGATCAATAACGTTTCGCTGCTCTTAAACACACACAATCGCAAGGGAAACATAATAATTTTTTATTTTTTTTTATAAGTGCAGTAAAGTTAACGTGTTGTTGAAACAAAAACTCCTCTGACAGCTCTGTAATAAGTACACTGAATCTGGCAAATCTATCTGTAACTTTAGAAGGAGCACACACTGTAGCATACACTGTTGCATCCTACATTTTTATTTTAATCTTTCTGGTTTATCTTTAAGTAACAAGTTTTAATGTAATATGATGTTTTTACCGTATCACATTCCGTGTACATTTCCAATGTTTGCTAGAGCATCATATTCAGCCTTCAAGGTGTTGTAAAGGTTTGTTTTTTTATTTTCTAAATAGGTTCTTTTAAGCTAGTGCATTGTTGGTTCACTTACCTTTTCCTTTTATTTCCCTTCTAAATGTTTTTTTCTTTGTCTGTCTGAATTTCTTACTTCCTGTTTCTCCTTGGTAAGCTTACCCCCATCATCCGAGCCCTACTGGCTGGGAGTTAGTCGGCATGCTCGCCCACTACCTTGGAACTATATCCTGCGGACCAACCAGTCCAGAGAAAATAAAAAAACGAACCTTTACAACTCCTTTAAAGTTTAATTCTGCAGGCTTATTGAGGCGACCCCCCCCCCCCCTCCAAATCCTATTTCATTTTACATACTTTGTCTTAGACTGGTTATTCAGCTGAACTTTAATGTTTGTTGCTGTCCTGTCTACTGCTGACCTTTTTAGAGTTTATCAAATGCTGTATCCTACTGTTTATGTATATCTCTGGAAAGAAAAAAGATGTCAGGAGTGCCAGCAGGCAACCCTTAAATTTAAAAGTTTTTATTTTATCTATAGCTGGTTAATTTCAAACCCCAATGAGGATGGCTATAGTTGGGTACATTCAGCATGATGGATGGGTAGGCTTTTGGCAGTCCTCGAAAGTGCTATGGCCCATCTTGGAGTACCATGTCAATCGTACAGTAAACCACTTTTATTACTCTTCAGTAAGTGGTCATTCTCATTGACTGGTCCTGTTGTCCAGAGCATGTCCAATCTTTGGAAGTGTCCATTATTGCTCCCCAGGGCACCTCTAATTATGGCAGTTTTTTTTTTTGCCTGAACGTGGCACTGGTCAGTCATATTCGATGCAGGGTTGGGCTGTTTACAGACATTTTAAGTCGGTGGAGAAAACTTGCCACAAACTGTGCACATGAGGTTGCACTTATCTGCTGTGTATACATGCATTGATGTGATGAGGAGGAACAGCTGAACATAATTCTCTAACAGAAGAATGTGGATGAATGTAAGGGTCTATTCATATGGTTCTCTGTGGTGTGTTTTTTTTTATTTTTTTTTAAAATGTGATTAGGGAATACTCAAACAGGGAACTCTGGATTTTACAAATGAATGAGTTCTGTGAGCTTATGGGGTTAATTTGACCATTATCTTATAGGAGACTTTCCATATTGTTTAAAGCGGAGAATATGCTCCATATGCATTTTGCTGTGCAAAAATACATTTCAAGCAGAAATGTCATTCTTTCCTATGCACTGCAGTTTCACATGAAAAGGGAAACTACATGTGCCTATTTGCATCTATGTGTTACCACACATGCTGCAACACATAGAAAACAGCGTATATCCAGCCTTAATGTTTTATTTTACAATGAGTCCTAATTTAACTTGCTATTTTTCTTGATCTTTAACAGACAAAACTTTTAGTCTTATTGTAATGTAAAGTCTATTGCTCTGACATGTCTTTATTAATGACTGCAGTGGTTTATCACAATCTATAGCTGATTCTAATGTAATGTCAATGGGGGATGGACTAAATCTCCCAACACTGTAGCAGGTGATGGGGCTGCCTTGGGGGCCTTAATGTCATCAGGCCTCCTCCTTTGCCTTGCATAACAGGCTTTTTTGAAGAACTCATGTGGGTTGTGATGTAACATGTAAGGGGGAGTCAGTGATGTAAGCAGAAAGTGGGCAGGCGCTAGGCTGAGCGTTGGCATTCCTGGAGTATAGATTCCTTAAGGGGATATGTAAGAGTACGTACAAAAACAGGATTTCTATATTAACACGTGTTTGTTTTGAGCTGAAAATGATGGATAGCCTTAAGGTGGATTTTAAAACTATTGTTGAGTTAAAGGGAAAGGGTCGTATTTTTGCGATTCAAGGTGAAAAGTAAAGTTGAAATAAAGAAGGAATGCCGAAGGTGAAGAAAGAGTAAATGCAATGGTTTAACACCTTCAGCCTAACGGAGTCTGGACTGGCAAAAGGGTGTGATCCTTCAAGCTTCGATATCTTTTTCTTCCTCACCTGGCCTTTCTACTGCCCCAGGGGCAGAGCCCCCCCACATAGGGGTCCCTCCAGGTGACTATACCCTGGAATTTGCTCCTGACGGCCACGCTCTTGAGTATTTATGGGTTGTTTCTTCACCCTCTGGGCCTTGCCTACCCAGGGATTGATGAAAATACTCCACTCCTAGCGAGTTCTAGAAGCCAGGGGGAGTTAACAGAGCTACAACCTTTGCAGCACTGCACAGCCTAAAAACAAATTTACCCATGCTCTTCTGCTACAGAGGAGCCAAACTAAATTTACCTACACTAGCAACTTAGGAGGGTGCTACATTCATAATCAAATTTGTTTCTGCTCCATCTGTAATTTTATCAATCATGCTGCCCATGAAATTAAGATGGTTTCATTTTAGGCTTTAAGTGTGCTTAAAGAGCCCAGTTCCAGCGTAAGCTTTTGGCTAAACCCGGGAAGAGTTCATTTCTGTCAGGGACTCATTTGGGAGAAGTTCTCCTCACTTCCTTTGTGTAAAAAAATCAGAGTAACCGTTGTCATTGAAATAGGAGGATCGAGGCAGCTAAATAACCTTGCAGTCTGTATCCCCACCAGGGGCATTACCAATTGATTATTTTCCTGACAGGAAGTAAGAGAAAATCTTTCCAATGGCATCACAGACCAAAGTAAAAACCTAACAAGGGTTAATCTCTTCCCCAAACTGTTAAAAACAAAACAAACTGTTTGGCTTGGTGTTGGGTGTATCTTTATGTATCGGTGAACATCTAGCTATCAGACTTTTATAGTATACAGTGGATCTTATCTTTATGGAGGCATGTGTTAGTTGAAACATTTACAACCCCTAAAAGTTAACATCACACAAATATAGAAGCTGTCATTGCCATTGAATTGTTGAAAGTTTTATGAGGCTACCAGCATTTTCCTTCCTTCATTACTTCATGAGCCACTAACCTGGGACAAGCATGTAGGGACACTTGATTACTCATACTTTTTCTGGAACTCTAATACAGTAAGTAATGAAGTGAGGATGACAACCCTATAGCATGCATCATGATAAGCAATGGCAGTTCGCACATTCTTTTCTTGGCAGGTTTACTTTAACCTTTTTTACTGCTTAGTACAAATCGAAAGAAGTGCGAGATGCTTTATGTAAAAAAAAATCCAGGAATCCAAGTCGCAAGGATTATTGAAGGGGACCCAAATGTGCAAACAAGCCCTATATTCCCACCTTATCATAGTCGCAGGGATCTATGAAAAAAATACAGCGATCAGCCATACCTTTATGTCCACTCACCTAATATTGGGTAGGCTCCCCCTTTTACCATCAAAACAGCTCTGACTCATTAAGGCATGGACACCACTAGTTATGCTGTGGCATCCTGTACCAAGCCATTGGTAGCAGATCCTTTTTAACCACTTGGTTACTGCCCCATAGTCAAAAGACGTCATGTTTATAAAGATGGATATCTCGGTAACGGCAGCAGCTGCTGCCACAACCGAGGTATCCATCTTTAGTGACAACGGTCCTGTAAACGATAACGGCGGTCTCCCCGGCGGATTCACCACAAGATCGCCGTTATCGGTGGCGGGAGAGGGGCCGCGCCCTCCGCCGCTTACCGGAGCCGTCGGTAGTGGTGGAGGCGATCGGGTCCATTCAGCAGCTGTGTGGGGATGCGAGTGAGGGAAAAATCGCCCCCACCCGTCCCCATGCTGGGTGGAAGTGACGTCAAAACTTCAGTCCCGCCCAGGCTCTTAAAGAAATTTTTTTTTTGCATTTAAGTCCAAATATGAGATGTGAGGTCTTTTTGACCCCAGATCTCATATTTAAGAGGACCTGTCATGCTTTTTTCTATTACAAGGGATGTTTACATTCCTTGTAATAGGAATAAAAGTGATTTCTTTTTTTCAGTGTAAAAATTATAAACTAAATAAAAATTAAATAAGAAAACAAAAATGTTTAAAATGCCCCGTCCCGACGAGCTCGCGCAAAGAAGCGAACGCATACGCGAGTAGCGCTCGCATATGAAAACTATGTTTAAACAGCACAAGTGAGGTATCGACACGATTGATGGAGCGAGAGCAATAATTCTAGCCCTAGACCTCCTCTGTCACTCAAAAAATGCAACCTGTAGAATTTTTTAAACGTCGCCTATCGATTTTTAAGGGTAAAAGTTTGACGCCATGCCACGAGTGGGCGCAATTTTTAAACATGACATGTTGGGTATCATTTTACTCAACGTAACTTTATCCTTCACAATATAAAAAAAAGGGCAAAATTTATTGTTTTATTTTTTTAATTCCCAAAAAAGTGTGCTTGTAAGACCGCTGCGCAAATACGGTGTGACAAAAAGTATTGCAATGACTGCCATTTTATTCTCTAGGGTGTTAGAAAAAACATATATATAATGTTTTAAGTAATTTTCTAGCAAAAAAAAACAGTTTTAGTCTCGTAAACACCGAATCTGAAAAACAGGCTCGGTAATCAAGTGGTTAAGTCATGTAGGTTTCAAGGTGATGCCTCCATAGAACAGACTTGTTTTTTCAGCACATCCCATTGATCAGGGATATGCACTTAGTGGACTTCCAGCTGTTGCAGAACCACAAGTCCCATGAGGCATCTTGCTGAAAGTAGCTGCTGCTATTGGGCAATGCTGGTTCCATAATGTGTGTACTTGGTGAGCACAAATGTTTATGTAGGTGGTACATGTCAAGTAACAACCAAACGAATGTCAGAACCCAAGTTCTTCCAGCAGAACATTGCCCAAAGCATCACACTGCATCAGCTGACTTGCCTTCTTCCCAAGCTGTATCTTGGTGCAATCTGTTCTGTTCCTGGTCCCGGCTATCAACCTGATGTAAAAGAAAATGTGATTCTTCAGACCAGGCCATCTTCTTCCAATGCTCTGTGGTCCAGTTCTTATGCTGGCATGCCCATAGTAGGCGATTTCAGCTGTGGACACAGATCAGCATGGGCACTCTGATCGGCCTGTGGCTCTGCAGCACCATACATGGCAAACTGTGATGCCCAATTTTTCTGATTTCATCACTTCAGCTTCTGGGACAACATAATTACTTGCTGCCTAATATAATAAAACCTTGGATTGCGAGCATAATTCGTTCCAAAAGCATGTTTGTAATCCAAAGCACTTGTATATGAAAGCGAATTTCCCCATAAGGAATAATGGAAAATTAGATGATTTGTTCCACAACCATTTATTCGTACGTCCTTCAGTTTTTATAGTCCATATAAAAAGTTTACAGCATTGTGATAGGTTGTGTAACTGTAAAATGTCCATCCACAAATGGAAGCCTCCACAAGGGGATTAGAAGCCAAATTCAGCAGGAGCTACAGAGTATAAAAGAGAAGAGAGAACCTCCAAGTGTAGCAATATGGTTACATTTAATGAAGGTGCAACATTGGTTGATGATTTAAAAGAGGCACATCTAAGTATGCAGGCATCCTGGGTAAAGCTGTCCACATAGACCACCCTCAGCACTGCTGGCTCTTGCCGCTGTCGGTGTGAAATCATGACCAGGAAGACTACCCTGAAAGCAAGGCTTGAAGCGCTCGTGCAGCCCAGTGTGGAAGGGATGACGTTGATGGCGGTGTGGAGAATGGTCCATGTGGACACGTTCAACATTTAGCACTCGCAACCATGTGTGTTGCTAAATGTTGGACCTTCATTAAATGTAACCATGTTGCTACACATAGTCGCCTCTCTTCTCTTTTATACTCTGTTGTGACCTGACGCTACTTTTATATCAAGACATCGCTTGTATATCAAGTCAAACTGTATTAAGAAATGTTGTTTGGCAAAACGCTCTTAAACCAAGTTTTTACTGTATATCATACCCTCTTTCAAGTGCCATTGTAACAAGATGATCAATGTTATTCACTTTACCTGTCTGTGGACATAATAGTATAGCTGATCAGTGTATGTAAATCGAGATTGGCTCGGGCGTGTGCGAAAATCCCACATATCCGATCCCGCCAGGAGGCCGACACTCCACACGGCTAATCACAGGCATTAAGACATTTCCCGATCTGTGCTGCTGCGAACCAGGAAAGGTCTCATTACCCGTCATTAGCCACGTGCAGTGTCGGCCTACTGGTGGGATCGGGCATGTGGGATTTTGAACACACCCGAGTCCATCTCTATATGTAAATATTCTGTACTACATGGTCTATTTCTCATTTCATAATTCAGACACTCATACAGACACACACACAAACCTTTCCACAGAGTTTGGCAAATTTCATCTGCTTTGATATCAAAGGATAAGAGTTGGTATAGCAAAATCATCCATACTGATATAATGGAACTTCAATTACGTCTAGCTATTGCCTTGCACAGACTTCAGTGCCACCCCATTTAGTTTTTTCTATATTGTCTGATTGTTTTGATCTATGAACGGTTATTGATGGTACACTGTACTTATGCGGTCTGCTTGGTTTATCGCTCTTTCCAGAAAATCTATAGTATAGCCGTACCTGTATGTAGATTGTAAGCATGCGTTCTACCCTTTAGTTGTATGAGTCAAGTTTGCTCTATTGTACAGGTCTTTTGAGTATAGTAACCAGTAAGTAATGTAGCCTGTATATAACATGCTCTCACCACTTATGCATTGTTGCAGAAAGTATGACTTTCATTTGATAATTATTCGTTGTGGTTCCACTTCTCAGGGAGAGCTTCTTGAAATCCATCAGTTTTTCAGAGAAGCACCACTCAAGTTCCTTTGCTGACATTGTCGTTTTTTTTTTCCTCTCCACCCCCCCTCACTTCTCCAGCTCATCCCCTTTATCGACAAGCTCATCAGTGCCAGAGCTCTTCAGTATTCCACTCCTGTCTTTTGTGAAGTGATTTTGCCCAGACACGTCTGGCTCAGGGTGAAGTGCCCTCCCCTGAGAGCACACTCTGCAGCCCCAGGTCGCCAGCGCCATGAATGCATTATTATCCCAATTTCCATCCTGTTGCCACGGCAGCACTTTTGGAGCTGCTGGGTTATTAAGTCGTACATCACTAATACCCTGATATGAGCAGAAGTTGGATTTAATATCGGCCTTTGATCAGATTACTCTCCAACAGTCAGCTGTCATTACAAAATTCCTTTGCTTGTTATGTTCTGAGCTTCGGCCTGTGTGTCTGTTTAGAAATGAGTGACAAACCTGAGACGCAGGTAATTTCAGGCTGGAGACATCCTCGGCACAGACTAATCTATTTAGCTGACCTTTCCTGAGATTTGTACATTGTAGCATCTCTGTGTACATTTTTTTATAACAAATACACCTTTTATGCCTTCTTGGCTGAGTGATACTTTGTTTAAAAGTGTCTTTTTTTTTTTTTTTCCTTATCCAAGTCCTCGGGTAATGTATAAAACATGGTGCTTCAGGTAGAGATGAAGGGTAAACTGATGTCCCCCTAAATGGCCAGCCTGTGTATGCACCTAACACTTCACTGAGCAATCTGTCAACATGTCAGCAACACATGTTTTATAAAAAGCCTCCAGTGGGAGCAAAGGCTCCTGCCAGGGCTTAGGAAATGCTTTGAATTCAGCAGAATTCTATTGCTAGAGCCCCCAGAGGTTCCTTTTACAATGCCTACATTTCAAAAATTTGAACTCGGGACCCTTAGGGGGTTCTCTCCGAATGCCTGAAAATGTAGAGTTATATTGTTGCGTGTCCCCAAGCGGTCTTTACTAATACCTGAATTCGGAGAAGCTGGAAATTACAGAGCTCCCCAGGGGGAGCTTTATCCACACCAGGAAGAAGAGAATAACTCTGCAGGGATATTGCTTAATGCATTGCTGAAATAAAAGAATTTGAGAGAGATGTGTTGAAGTGTTTTTTTTTTTTTTTCTCCCTCTCTCGCTCGCTCTCTCTGGCCACTCCTTCAGCTTAGCAGTCCTTAAAGACAAAGTCAGAGTCTAGAAGCAGCTGGGCATTTTAATGAAAATTTTCAGCCTGGCTTTTGAAACAGTCAGAAGTCTGATGCCCCCATGAATATAGTTTTATTTGAAGGATGCAAGAATTATCTTTTTCTTCTTTTCCTTTTTTTTTTCCTTTTTTTCTTTTTCTTATATTTTATATGATGTCAGATATTTCACTTTTGACCCACGACCTCTCCTTTTTATTCCATTATTCATCAATGTCCCCTTGTTGGTTGTTTATGGATATTCCTTCATGCTTTAAAGGGGTTGTAACGGTTAATTTCTAAATAGATTCCTTTTTAAGCTAGTGCATTGTTGGTTCACTTACCCTTTCCTTCGATTTCCCTTCTAAAACATTTTTTCTTTGTCTGTCTGAATTTCTCACTTCCTGTTCCTCCTCAGTAAGCTGTTCTAGCTGACTAACCACCGCTCGGATGATGGGGGCAAGTTTACTGAGAAACAGGAAGTGAGAAATTCAGACATGGGGGAAAAAAACATTTAGAAGGTAAATGGAAGGAAAGTGTAAGTGAACCAACAATGCACTTGCTTAAAGCAACCTATTTAGAAAATAAAAAACAAACCTTTACAACCCCTTTAAAGGATCACTAAAGGAAAAAAAATTGGGCTGAAATGACTGTTCACAGGGTATAGACACATAAAAGTTAACTGATTCCTTTTAAAAATGATTAAAAATAGATAAAAATCAATCATATAATCAACCTACAGTTCTAGTTTCGTATTTGCTGTTATTTCCTGTCTCTCTGATGTACAGAGCCAGAGAGCCAATAGAGGCCAGTGATGGTTTGTCTAAAACCCCTCAGCACCAACCCAGTTATAGTTTACACACAGTAATCACACCTCCTTGATAAGTGTCCACAGTGAGAAATCTCCAAGCACTGTGGTTATAAGGAAACAGACAACCAGGAAGTGTGGAGATCAGAGCAGAATTACAGCAACATCAAAGCAAAAAATTAACAATGAGGACATGAAAACTGCACTGCAGTAAGGTAAAGGAAGCTATTTAGCTAAAAAAATGTTTTTCCTTTAGTGACCCTTTAACCTCTTTATTTTAATGCTAGATTACCTTTGATCTTATACCTTATGTATCTCTTATCACTGTGCCAGTTTTGTTTATGCATCTTTTAGGCCATGTACAGACGAGGAGACATGTCTGCTCAAACATGTACGACGGACCGTTTCCAGCGGACATGTCTCCTCGGATTTTGGTTCGATGGCGTGTACACACCATCAGACGAAAATCCCCTCGGACTGAGGATGCGGTGACGTTGACGCCGCCACGTCACCACTCCAGGAAGTAAAATACTTCCACACATGTGTCTAATCCATTCGACGCATGCGGGAGATTTATGTCTGCTGGTTAGGAGTACTAACCAGCGGACATGTCCGACGGACAGGTTTCCAGCGGACAAATTTCAAAGCATGCTTTGAAATTTGTCCGCTGGAAAAACCTGTCCGCTAGGTCATACACACGATCGGATATGTCCGCATATCCGATCGTGTGTACACGGCCTCAGGTTTCTTCTAAACTTGACACGGTCTTACATTCATAAGAATAATTAGCCTTTTGTGCATAGTTATTTTAACACAAAACCAGAATCTGGGTTTATGGAATGCAGGCGCCATTTGATGGTACATTTTGAAGAAGGTAATTATGCAAACCACAGTGAACTCTTATGTCCTGAACAATATCCAAATGTAGAAAAAAAAAATAAAAAAAATTCTGCCTTTCATTTTCTTTCTCACAAGAAATAAAAGCACGCACTAAGGCAAAGGCACAAAGCGTGGAGAGTCACATATGCTCAGATCTTATTAAAGGAGCTTATTTTGGTATTGACTTTTCTGATGATTCCTAGTGATGTCCTTTGACTCTGTCACCTGACCCCATCAGGGGAGAGCCTGGGCTGTAGGCTCATGTTTGCTTTCTGCTCTCCGGGGACCAAACTGGGACTCCAGCCTTTTTCATTTACAGACAAAGACAAGTGAGAGCTCTCTGACAAAAGAAACAGTCTAGTTTAAAACTGTTCCAGCTGTTCCTGCTCTTAACTAAAACAAAAACGTACAGTTTTTTTTTACCTTCCCCCTCATGTTTACGATGGAAACTTCTGCTAAGTAACATCAGACTAAGTGGGGAAGTACATCAATGTTATGTGCTCTGGATGGCTTTTATGTGGTCTTTTCACTGCGCCGTGCTAGTGATTGTACTCTTCATTACATTGCAAGAAAGAAATATTTGCTGCAAGAAAGTTTACTGGTGGCTGTGGGTAAATTGAAAGGGTCTTTTATTTAGGTAAAAAGATGGTCCATCGGTATCCTAATTTGTTGCAGCTCCTACGTGTAGGCTGGGTGAGCTATACTCGTGCTGAAATATTCAAGTCCTTTACAAAATCAAATCACAGCTGAACTCTAGGGAAACCACTAAATATAGAGTTGAAGTCCATTGGGGCTCCTGGCAAAGGTTTTGTGTTGCTGTCTATCTAGTCCTGAGATTAAGATGGCCCAGCCAGACAGTATAACTAAACTGGTAACATTACTTTTTCTGCTGCAGTTGTTTAGTACAGCTAGGTTGCCTCGCTGCTCCCAGATTGTGACTGGACAGTGAAGGAGAAGCAGCAGACTGATGAGCTTGTTTCTCGGTTACTCTGCGCTAATTTTTTTTTTTTTTAACTTGGCACTGCAGCATAAATGACTGGCGTCTTGTGTTGCATCTCCTCTTCCGGTGTAAGCTCTGCTGTACAGGGTATTGCAAAAACATAATGCCAAATAAAATTCAGATACTGCAGACATGAAAAAATCAAGTAGTAGTAGAAGAACAGAATGCCCAGTCAATACATGAAATGTGCTGTGCGAGTAAGAGCAGCAAGAATAAATGAGCTTGCCTAGCTAGTCACACAACCAGTATGCATGCTGGAGTAAGTTGAGGGTGTGGGTGGAGAACGCCACAGCTAATTTATGTCAGTGGGTGGCCATGCCCCAAACATTACTATATTTGTGGGGTTTTTTAACTGTAAAAGACTGAAATATTTTAAACCCTGCTAGTTTTATCTTTAGTATTCACTGGCCAGTGCATAGTGTGAGTTTGTAATGCTAAGGGGGCAAATGTCATAGGTCATAATACACATAGATATTCAAAGGCGGCCTATGAGGTCCTTTTCTTTGGCTAATGAACTTGCACTCTATTTTGAACCACCACTATTGAGATCAGAAAACCAAGTACTAATGATATGCTTATTACTTTGTTATGTTCGTTCACATAACTCAGGTCTTTAATGAGGACAGCAATATGGCATTCTGTTCTGATATTGGCATAACTGTAAAACTGGTTAGGGACATATGATTTTAGCTAGAGCATTATGCCCATTTAAGTGAAAACAAATATATTTAAATGGTATGCATCACTGCACCTTTGATTTCCTTTAGCTAAAGTCAAATGCTTTCTGCATGTGCAACTAATGAAAATGAGAATACATTTCCTCTGCTCCATTATCATGAAAATGTGGTCATTCAAAGACTTTGCACTGAGCTGCTCTTAGTGGTAACCACATATCTCTCCACCTCAACAACCTTCATCATCCATCCAGCTTTAGGATATTGAGGGTCCATTCATACCTATAATTCTTTCATGAGTTCTGAATTGATTGTGGCTGCTCAGAAATAAGATAGTAGACTAGTGTTCTCCACAGCTTCATCTATTGATGTTCATTACTGCCTCACTCTGTTTTGTTCAGCATTTCAAATAGGTTTCTAAATAATATCAGTTTTTACAGTATTCAGAAAGTAGTATTAAAAAGCATATACCCCATAGATTTACATTTCTTAGGCCGCGTACACACGATCAAACATTTCTGCTGAAACTGGTCTGCAGACCAGTTTCAGCGGACATATCTGATCGTGTGTATGGCCTAGCAGACAGGTTTCCAGCAGACAAAAGTTTTAAAACATGCTTTAAAACGTATCTGCTGGAAAACTGTGCGTCGGACATGTCCGCTGGTTACTACGCCTAACCAGCGGACCGAAATCTCCCGCATGCGTCAAATGGATTTCACGCATGCGTGGAAGCATTTTACTTCCTGGTTTGCGGACGTCGCGACGTCAACGTCACCGCGACGTCACCACGCTGTCTGTCCTTGGGGATTTTGGTGTGATCGTGTGTACACACATCAGACCAAAACATCCCAGGAGACATGTCCGATGAAAACAGTCCGTCGGACCGTTTTCATCGGACATGTCTCCTCGTGTGTACGCGGCCTTACAGGTTTTTCCACTTGCACCAAAAATGAATGCAAGTTTGGATTAACTACCAGAGGATGCAAGACAAGCTGGGCTGGGTAAAGGTGTACTTTGGTAACATTTCCAAAACAAACCTTAAAAGCAGGAGAATCTTTTAGTGTCCCCTTCAGGCCTCATACATGCTGGACATTTTAATCACTACTTTTAGAGGTGTCTAGAAGATGGTGTGAGTAGTGAGTATGTGTTGCATGCAACATACTGGTCTCTACTGGGAGGGAGGCAGCTTCATTTGCTGCCCTCTTCCTATAAACTGGTAATGGTTAATCCGGCATATTCTCCCATGTCAATCTTTCTCCTTAAAGCTGAACTCTGAGGAAAGCAAATATTGTATAACTACAAGAGGAATGAGTGTTTTTGCATATTATGTTCTTGCATAAGCTTTGTGTATTTATTTTAGTTCTGTGCCGTAATCCAGTTTGAAACAATGCCTCTATGTAGCAGCTTCATGTACTAGGACTGGTTCCTGCAGCTCTTTCTCATTATGGAGGATGACTGCTCTTGTACCTGCCCCTTCCTATAGATTTTTTATTTTTTTTTCCTGAAGCCTATAAGGGAAGAACTCTTTTGGTCCCTCCTACACCTCTGCTCTTCGCACGGGCTATGCGCAGCACAATTGAATGTCCCCACTAGTAATATTTGGGTTTGCAAATGCATGCAGACAAAGTGAAGATGGACTTTGTAGAAGCTGAATATATTTTAATATTTTTTTTTGTGCCTGTAGTTGAGTTTTAATGTGAATGTAAAGTCAGAACTTTAAATTGACAAATAATTTTACTTTCGTGCACAAATGGTGGTGCAGTGCAAATAGGCACAAAAAAGCATTAATTTTAATTTTGGTATTTTTTGCCTTGATAATGTTTTGCCTGAGATTTAGGGCCCACTCAAACTAGAATGCTGTGCTGTAAAACCGCAATTCATGCCAGTGACCTGCACTCCATTCAAATCACACTCCCTATGCAATCTGCAGCGGCTGTCGGTAAAAAGCTAATGACACTCCAAATGCAGGTCACAAACGCAGTGTGTTTGCCCACACCAGATCTCATTGTGCAAATGTACCATGCAATCCGGTTGCTGTGCATTTCCAAAAGTAGTGCATGCACTACTTTTGGTGGAATTTCAGCCCATTTAATGTAATGGGCTGAATATCTCCCTGCACAGAACTGCATGTGAATCTCACAGGGACACACAGCATGACTTTGTCCGATTCACATTCAGTTCCTAGCGTGAATGGGTCCTTAGAGGTAGGATTTACCTTTTTTAGGTTTATTGTCTCCACTTTAAATTGGCATTAAACCCTTGCATATACTCAGTTGAGTGACTGAACTCAGGCGACATACACAGAAATGAAACGCATCCTCCTACATAAATTTTACCGGTTTATCTGAAGTCTTCTCTTCATCAGTTCAAAGACAAATTTATAAAGCTTGTCAGAGCTTTCAGAAAAAAGGGGGTGGGGAGCTAAAATTTCACAATGCAGAGCTCAGTAAGGCGAGCTCTAACAGCTGATTTGGGGGAAAGGGCACACCCCCTTCACACATGAACAGAGCTGGACCTCCCTTCCCTGTCACCTGTTTTCTCTTGGTGTCAGGAAAACTTGTCAGAATTGGTTCATGCTGATAGAGGAACGAAGCGGACAAAATGACATTTGGTGCTCTTAATTGATACAAATACACACTATAGAAGGATATTTTTTTTCAATTTCATGTCTGAGGTTTACAACCATTTTAATGAGCAGGATAGCTTCCATTTTTACATGATTAAAAATGTGTGAAATTTTGAAATTTTTGGTAGTTTTAGAGAATCTGATTCTTGTATAGTGAAGTCAAAAGGAATTGCAACTTGATCCAGTTGCCAGATTATTCCCATAAGATTATATGTGCATTTATCTGTCAACGCCTCCCTTGTGTAGACATCCAAAAGACAGAGACTGCCGCTGGTTATTGCCATCTTGGATGTGATGTCATCTGCCTTAGCAGGCTCAAAACTGTCACTCAGGTGACACTGCGTAGTTTTACCCTCTGATCATTTCCTGGCAGCTACAAAATACAAAAGAAGAGAGAGCGCTGTGACTTGCATGGAGGGAGGGGGCTCCAGGCCCCTCCTGGAATTTTATCAAATTCAAAGGCACATTACAAGTGAATAAAAACAAATTATTATAGAAAGAAAAACATCTCACATAAGCACTTTAAAAAATAAAACAAAATTCTGTGCTTTAAACTGCAATTTTAAGTTGGTGACGGATCTCTTTAAAAATAACATTTTGTGTATAATTCTATGTATTGCATAAAAGGTTTGGTTCAGTTTGTGACCATTCATTTTTCAAATGCATTTAGGACATTTGTGATCAGCATTAATTTGAACCAGAGGCTAATGTACCTTAACAAAAGGGTGAAGCCTTCCATATATACATGACTGCTAAGCTGATGCTGTATTACTCCTTCAGTGTAGTCGGCCTTATGTGTGGAACCAGTAGAATTCCCAATGCTCAATGATATTGGTTGATGATTTATTCAGAAAAGGTAACCAAATAAAAACACTAACCATTGTTAGGCAGCCCATACATTAGAGTGGGACCCATGTATGATGCTTACCTACAGGTAAGATTATAATAAGGCTTAGCTATAGGTACAGTAAATATCCCCTCACCTTTTAGGATATATTTACTTTAGATGCAGCCGGTGATGTCGGTGGCACATGCACTCTGGAGGAACTGCATACCCGTGCCGTTCCTTCAGAGCTGTTCCGTAAACAGCAACTCCTTCGTGCATGCATGGAAAGTCCGGATGGCTGCACATCAAACTGAGACCCAAATGCCTTTATTCAAATAAAACCATGAGGAGCACTACATGTTCAAGCAAGGGAGGAAAGCTGTTCACCCTGTAGTGAGGAGATCATGCTGTTGGAGGTGGCTCACCTGTGAGCAGCGTGGACCTTTTGTTTCCTGCGCGCATGCATGAGAGTAAGGCAATCGCCTGCTCGGCTATTTATATCACCAAAGCCCGCAAATCCGGAAAGAAGACCAGGTGAAGATGGAATTGCCTTCAGTGGTGACGGCGTGCCATTGGAGGGTTTTATTTTCAGGTAAGTCCGTCATAATGTGCTAGTTTGCAGTGCATTCCTAGCACATTATAACTTAAGCTGCCCAGGCCCCAAGTTATTTATTTATTTTATGCTGTTTACTAGCGCTTTTTTGTTTTAACCACCATGTTGAATAAAAAAATGTATCCACACATTTTGAGATTTCCCTGTTATCAGAATACATTGATCAGCATTGCAGTCTATAGCCTGCGGCACTGAACTTGTGAGGAAAATCCAACAGGGTGGTTTTACAGACGTTGACTGGTCAATAGACTTCTATACAACCAAAATGCCAATACATGGATCGAAATTGGCTGGTTCCTATTGAACCAACCAAACTTTAATCCATGTATGGCCAGCTTAATTCCTTAATGAATAAATGTAATTAACTCGGACAATGTACACATTTGCCATGATTCTGTGCTCCAGGATTACCAAAGCTGTACTGAATACTTGGTAGATAATCTAGTGGTAACGATGCTATGAAAATGGGATGGGGTTGTACACATTAAATTGAATCTAGATGCAATTATTTGTATTCATTAAAATTAGATTTGATAAATGTGAGCTGCCTATGTTCAGTACCACTTCATAGGAGGGAGAATAGCAACAAGTTCACAGGGACAGGAAAATTGCATACAAATCCCTTACACCACTCATATTGCCTATACTACCTCTGGGGGCTCTTGTGTTTTCAAAGTACATAAATGACGCATTCGAAAATATGAAAAAATCTCCAGCTGAAAATCTTGTCAACTTGGATTAAACCTTGAATTTTTTAGATCGATTGGCTTATTTCTGTGTGTGTTTTTAGGATCAATAAAGAGAGGGTGTATACGTTTTGCATGCTGCTGAAAAGTGGAAAATCACTGTTGTAGTCAGGCACATTTGTGTGTTTGGATTGTCGACACGCCATCTGTATTATCATAATAAGGTTTCCATTTCTCTGGCTCCCTTACAACACTAGTCTGATTATCTTCATCTGCCACTCGTGCTAATTTTCTGATCACAGGGTTCAATAACTCCTCCGTGTCAAGGAAATTCCGCATCAATTTGTCATTCCCTCAGCCACAATACTGGTCATTTTTTCCCCTTTATTTTCTTTCTTCTTGGAGTCTCCAGCAAACAGTTCCACAGATGTGGCTGCTAACAATGGGATATGGAGATAGCTGTCGTGCATAAAACACATTTAGTTAAATATACAATGCTGTAGAAGGTATCTTGGGGACATGCTTGGAATCCCTCGATGGATTTTAAGACATTGTAAATATATTCCACTGACAAACCTCCCTATCAAATGGGCACCGCTTCCTATTTCATCTCAGAATAAAGCTGAAAAAAAATGCTGGTACACATGAATATCTATGCAAAGCATCCTTCCACATTCCCTCCCATAGGCAGATTCTAAACAGTTTTGTATACAAGGCTACTACAAATAAGTCTACATCTATTTCCATTTTATTATAACAAGACATACCTTTTACTTTGCACAGCTTGGAGTTTTTTTTCCCTCTGCTTCCTGAAGCGTAACTATTTTTTACTTCTAGCATTTTTTTAATTGATGCCCAGTAGATAGCTAGCCTAAGTGTACATATCACAAACCAATGGATTTACTGACCATTATTGTTAATCTGTTTCATTTTTTGATTTTCAAATTAGCAGGTCAAAATTAATATTATTATCACAGGATTCCACTTATTTGTTTTCTTTTTTCTGTGGTAAGCAGATTTTTCTAATTGATTTAATTTATTGCTTCCCATCTAGGGAGCTAAAGAAAAAAAAATATATATATTTTTTTTATATTAAGAAACGCATTTGTAAACATAGCCATGTACTGTAGAAAACACAAGCTGTCAATAATCTATATTCTAAGAAAATGTAGGATTATACAGATAAGCTCTTCTTTCCCTGCACACTTCAAAAATGCTAATGAAGAATTTCATTGTTTTGTGGTTGAGAGAAGTTCCATGCACAATTATGGCTAAATATTAAAGAACCAAATCTTGCATTCTCAAACCAGACATCCAGATTGTGCATTAGAAATGGTCACATGAATACCTAATATGCTGACAGATGAGGTCATCTTCTGATTGTGTGTTCCACTCCGACAATTCAATAACCTGTTGTAGGAGATCAGACAGTGTTTGGCTGTGAAGTTGGTCCATCTTTACTGTAAAGATAACCGATTGCCATTGCACCATATTTACCTCAACACCCAGAAGATGTAACAGATTTTTTTGAATGCGACTTGTAATTGAAAATAGGCTAACAGAACATTTTTTGTCACCCATTGTAATCAAAGGGCTTCTAGCCTATGTTTCCTATTGATTTGCCCCGGGGGAATAAGAAACCTGTAAGTTTTTTCTTAATGGGATGTTTCAGTTCCTCATGCTCCTCTGAAGTGCCAACTGGAAACAGACCAGTTCACTATCAGTCACCAATAAAGGCTTTTTCATTACAGGTTGCTTTAAAGTCTTAAAAATGTATCTGCAGCAGGTCTGACAAAGTTTCTGTGCACATCGTCATGTCTATATTGCATACAGACTAACCAATGATTTAGCCTAGTCTAAGGTGAGCTGCTAATCTGAATATTGAAATTGTATCCATTAACTTCAGCTGTTAAGAATTCTGAATCTTGGAGGATATTATAAAAATACTGCCATAAAAGCAGTAATTATGTTCCTGCTTCACACTTTAATCATAAAAAACATTTAATCTTTTCTCTAGGAGACTATTAAAATGCACTTTAAAGTTAAGAGAAAGGGATATATAACTCAGAAATTAATCTAAGTAGTACACAGTAAAATAATTGCTTTTCTCTGTTTTTATTTTGATATTGTTTACTTTCTGACTGCACAAACTTTACTCAAGTGTAGAAATATGTTGGTTGACGATGCCGACCAGTAAAATAGCAAGGGTCCAAGGAGACTTGAAGGAGGGAGGTGCCGGGAACTGCAGCATTAAGGGGACTCAAGGGACGAAATAGCTAGAAGCCAGAGAGAGGCTAGAGAATGCTGCTGGAGAGATGGTGTAGAAGAGATGCAGGCAGTGGAGACTGTGGGTGCAGAGATGACATGGCTAAGACTGTGCTTTGAGAGCATAAAGACTATGTCCAGATAGTGAAAACACACCCCACTCTAGCTCAAGCAGAGGAAATTGTCATGTAACATAACAGCGACACTCCTGATAAAACCTGGAAGTGACCACAGGAGCCAGAAGAGGCTCCGGTGCTGGAGCGTGGACGGTTAGTAACTGTAACACAAAAGCTAGAGTCATGAATATCCAATATTTTTTTCTAGTACTACATGAGTCCTATGGAATACTTCCAGTGAAGAGGATTTTGTGTCTGAATTTTTTCCTCTTTCTTTAAAAGGGTGAGGGGGGGGGGGGAAGGGATCTTGTTAAGGTTCTGCATCAATTAGGCTTTGCTTAGTTAACATGGGGGTTAAATTTCATACAGGTCTAGGTGAGTGCAGAGTCCAAAACAGGCTTGGAACAGATTAAGGGGCAAGTTCATCTTTATAAAAATAGCCTTTTTTTTTTTTTGGTCAGTAAAAAAATATGCATTTATGTATTTTGTTAGGTGCCTATAAAGCATTGCACCCATGATCAACTGCCTATGTAGCTGCCTGCCCATACCTCTGATACAGGCATGTAGTTACACTGTGAAAGAAAGCTCAATGAACTACCTCCTAGAGTGTTTAACAGCTCCCTGGTAGTTCATTGAGGACTACAAGCCAAAAGCCACAAAGGCTGACGGTACTTGTAGTTTTCACTTTCATAGAACACTGTGAATGTATGATACAGCCAGCCAGGTGGACAGATTGTGACAGCGAGCAGGGGGTGTAGGTTCTCCCCGCTCGCTGTCAAAATGGGGGGTCGGGTGTCTGTGGGGGCTGGTTCATCTGTAAAATGTTACTTTTCACACCGTGAATATGGGTGTACATGTTACAAAAGGTAAACTTATCCTTTTAAGCCCTGGTTCACAAGGACACATTTCTGGCAGGATCCACAGACATGTTTCTGCATTACAGAAAATTTACTTGGCCTGAAATGTTTTTTTTTAATACAACAACCACATCCAAGGACAGACAATTATAGTTTTAGGTTTCGATGCGCTTTAGCTTCTGCAGTTGGAAAGAAAAAAAATAAAATATTGTGTTTTTGCCAGAAAACAATGTTATAAGCAGTGTTCAGCATAGAGTCACGAAAGACCAAAGCTGTCAAGCTAAAGTTTGAGGTGGAGTTAGGCAAAATCTTAGACAAAATACTGGCTATGGTTATAGTATACTTGGACTTTGCTGGACGGCTAATAATGTGAAAGGTAAAGTCTCTAAGCTTCGAAAATTTAGTTTTTACATAGAGAGAAAACTGGCTAAAAGAGTAGTGAGTGATTCATACTTTGAATGTTCTAAGATTTTCATTGGTGTACCCCATGGTGTCAGTGCTGGGATCCTTACTTTTTAACTTATTTGTAAATTATGGAGTTTGGGATTAAAAATTAAATGTTGGTGTTTGCAGATGATACCGTATTTGTCGGCGTATAAGACAACCTTTTATACTTAAAAATGTGGCTCCAAAATCGGGGGTCATCTTATACGCCAAATGCAGACTGCGGGCATCCATTTTTTAAAAGCCACGCCGCCTCCTCGTGCTGTTCTGTGATAGGCTCTGTGATCCGCTTATCACCGACGTCGTCTCGTTCTCGGCCTCGGACGAGAGGATGTCCGTGATAGGCTGAACACTGGCTCTGCAGGAAAACTGAGTGTTCCGCCTCTCACGGAACAGCACGAGGAAGAGGCACGACTTTTAAAAAATGGACATCCGAAGTCTGACAGGCATAAAGTAACGATGATCGGCGATGTGAGGCAATGGCACAGTGAGGGTCATCTTATACGGCGAGTATATCCCAAAACCAACATTTTAGCTGGAAAATTAGGGGGTCGTCTTATACACTGGCAAGTGCGGTACTAATTCAGTAGACTAACATCATTTTAGGATGTCTTCAACTTACAGGCAAACTTGAATGCTATTGAATCTAAACGTATGCATTTGGGAACTAAAAACATGCATGCATTATACATTCTAGGATCAGTAAAACGGAGGGAGAAAATTGTTGAGACATATACGGGTGTTCTGGTAGATCATATAATAACATGCAATTCCAAACTTTACTTAAGAATAGGCAATTAAGGGGGGGGGGGTATGATTTACCCTGTATACATAAATACGTAGTCCATATAGTGAACTTGGTTCAGAGTTATTCACTTTAAGGTCATTTCAAAAGACAAGTGTGCACAATTTACTTCTGGGGGAAAGGAGAATTGACCATACAGAAAGGTTTCTTCACAGTAAGAGCTGTAAAAATGTAGAACAGATTCCCTCAGTAACTAGTTCTTGCCAGCTCAGTAGGTTGTTTAAAAAAAAAAAATAGCCAGGAGCGTTCCTAAATGCACAACATATATTTGTATATTAACATTTATAGGCAATAACATCAGATATTGTTGTTCAAGGAATATCAGATTGCCTTTTAGGGATCAAAAAATTATTTATTTTGCCTTTTTGCTGAAGCACACAGGACCATGTATTTATTTATAGGGTGCATTCACTTTATCTTCCTCTGAATCAGGTGTGGCTATATGGTTCTGTATTTCATTTCTTTTACTTGTTGAACTAGTTGAACATATGTCTTTTTTTGCAACCTTCATAATCACTTACAAGAAAAGAGTAGCAAGTCCCATTTATAGGTGGTTCATACTTTTTGATTGCTCCTACGAGCTTTTATTTTTAAGCACTAATTGGAAAAAAAAATCTATATACTGCATATTTGTTAAAGCGGAGGTTCACCCTAAAAAACATCTATATACCATTACATCCAGCCTACTTCCGACATGTTCAGTATGCTGGTGTTTTTTTTTCCGCTGTATATACCGTTTTATAGTTCTTTTTCACCTATGAAGAGGCGTAGATTGACGTGCGGATAAGGCGCGTCACGCGTTCCGAAAATAGCTGAACTGGGACTTGGCTCTATAGGGTGCCTGCGCACAGACTAGGAGCCGTGTAGAGCCGAGTCCCAGTTCGGCTATTTTCGGAACGCGTGACGCCCCTTATCCGCACGTCAATCATCTACGCCTCTTCATAGGAATGCCTACTCCTCACGGAACTGAGAACCCGGAAGAACTATAAGACGGTATATACAGTGAAAAAAAAAATACCAGCATACTGTACATGTCGGAAGTATGCTGGATGTAATGGTATATAATTGTTTTAGGGTGAACCTCCGCTTTAATTTTCAGTTGCTGAGGAAAGATGACGCTTATTTCTGCTAGCAAATACAATTTGTTTCATGCACTGAGATGTAATGCAGTGTTGATATGCTATCATGGGGATGATATGATCTTGGGTTTACGTGCAGCTTAATCTATTCTGTCAACTTAAAACAATTAAAAATCAGAGTTAAGGTAAAGACAAGAGAATTCATCTAGGAAAAAGTCTTTATAAAGTGGTTACAGAGTCTACTACAAAGTGGCATGCTTACTTTTCATAAGAACATTTCTAAATGCATTTTAGTTCTAGCACACTGTTTGCATTTATCTTTCGACATCTTATTAAATACATCAACCGTTTTGTTTTAAGACTATCCATTTAGTGATATAGATACATTTATATTTGATCTGCTGATTTATTATTTCATCTCTAACTAAAAGGATTAAGAAGAGTAATATGAGAAATAAACGTTATGTTTTACCTACAATGCGTATGCTCTTGTTTTAGGCTATTCTGATAGGTATTGCCTTCAGAGCCTTGCTATTTTTGCACATTATTGGGCATTAATTATGGTTGGTCAAAGTACTTGCTTATCTGTCTACAATCAGATCCAAAACGCATCCCTCCAACACTCGAGGTGCAGCCTGCTGTGCTTCAGGCCATGTTTGGAACACTGCAAACTGTACACTGAAACAGTGGCTTCCGTGTGCATAGGCACCAAAAATATCAGTTGTCCAGCTCTAACCACTAGAGCTTAACCACTTAAGACCCGGACCAATACGCTGGTAAATGACCCAAGGTGTTTTTGCGATTCGGCACTGCGTCGCTTTAACAGACAATTGCGCGGTCGTGCGACGTGGCTCCCAAACAAAATTTGCGTCCTTTTCTTCCCACAAATAGAGCTTTCTTTTGGTGGTATTTGATCACCTCTGCGATTTTTATTTTTTGCGCTATATACAAAAATAGAGCGACATTTTTGAAAAAAAAACACTATTTTTTACTTTTTGTTAAAAAAAAATCAAATAAACTAAATTTTAGTCAAACATTTAGGCCAAAAGTTATTTAGCCACATGTCTTTAGTAAAAAAAAAAAATCGCAATAAAAAAAAATAGCTACCTAGCGGGAACAGCGACACTAATACAGCGATCAGAAAAATGATCGCTTAGTGACGCTGGCAATAGGGAGTGAAAGGGTTAACTAGGGCGGTGATCAGGGGGTTAAAACTTTATTAGGGGGGGTGGGGGGGCTATCCTGAACCTAACACTAACTGTTTTTTACAGTGCCTGTCACACTGACACTAAATGCAGTGATTAAATCACTGCATTCAGTAACACTGTGACAGGGGGGTGGGGGGGGGCGATCACAAGGGGTTAATATGCCTATGTGAGTGTGTGTCAGTGTTGTGTTGGTGCACACTTACTTGGCATGTCTTCTCTCATCAGCAGCGCTGGGAAACAGCGCTGCGATGAGAGAATACATCATTTCCTCCTTCCTGTGTAAACACAGGAGGAGGAAGTGACAGGCTGGGAGCGCGCTCCCATTGGCTGGGAGCGATCGCGGGGGGGGCGGAAAACACGGACATCCGCCCGCAGATCCCGGATCGCTCCCAGAGGTAGGGAGACCCCCGCACGCCACGGAGGGGGTCCCGATGGGACCCCCGAACCGCACTCAGGCGGGGACGTAAATTTACGCCCTTGTGCCTGTACGAGCCATGTTGTGGCCGTATATGTGCGTGCGGGGGTCTTTAAGTGGTTAATTGATCAGCTCCTTCTTCGGCTAGATGTTTCTGTAAGAAATGACATCACATGTGATGTCGCTACACTCCATCTTAAATTGGGTGCGGAACAGAGCTGATGCAGCTCTTTTCCTCCCTCCCTTCCCCCTCAGCAATAGATCACTGCAAAAAAAGTTACAAATAAAAAATCCATTCTATCTATTATTTCTCTGGCTACAGCAATTATGTTGGAAATTTTGATGACCTTGAAGAGGAGTTTTAACCTTTTAAAAATAAAAAATAAAAAAAATAAACCTGCGATGGTCACATTTTGCATAATACTTTCTGGCATATTTAGTAAATGAACCATTTTTTGTTGTATAAATTACTCATTGTCACCTCCTAAGTAAGCAAGCTTCCATCTTCAGTGTGTGCATCTTAAGCTCACTCATGAATCCTGGAAGGATTCCCGATCTCCCACATTGCGTACACTTGTATTGTGGACACTGCCCATTGACGCCTGGGATTGATGACACATGTCCCAGGAGTAAACGGGCAGCTGGATACAACGTACCTCGCCACTACACCACTGTCCACCTGTATATTTGGCAAACATGTAATGAGATCTGGGGAAAAAATAAAAACATTCCAATGATACATGAATGGGGGGGGGGCAAACCTAAAAAATCGAGTGGAACTTCGCTTTAAGGCCCCATTCATACCAGCACGCTGTAATTTTGCTGTGCAATAGCATAGAGAACGCTGTCTTGTTGAAGTATAGTCTTAGCGCTGATGAAAATAGAGCCGGCTGTGGTGGAAGGGACCTCAACGAGGCTTGGAGCGCAGTTGGAGAGGCAGGCTAGGGGTGATGACGTCTCTAAGCCTCGTTCTAAGGTCCCTTCCTTCCACTGCAGCCGGCTCCATTTTCATCAGCAGTGAGACTACACTTCAACAACACTGTACTCTGCAGGACCAGGAAGTAAACGGCGAACCTGATGACACCTCTCTCCCTTTATTGGGAATTTACATGCCTACTTTATACCACCAAAATATGGCTATATCTTGTGTTTACATTAAATTGTTTTAAAACCATTACACCAAGAGGCGCTTCTTCCCTTGTGTGTTTTTCCTGTAGAACTGGAACATGGTTTCTGTTCCTTCTGACGCAGCCCTGAGAGTATGACCCCTATCAATATTTACCACATCATCCTCCCCTGGCTTTCAGACTTTTAGGCTATACTGGCAGAGCTTGGACTTCATTGCTTGCTGACCGTATATAACTTTATGTGTACCCATTATACTGACTTGATATCTGTTGCACTGGGTTCTTTTGTGCATTTTTTACTTGGGGACAAGCACACCAGCTCTAGCTGCTGTCTCGATACAACATCACTGGAAAGAATAGGTTCAAGTAAGTAAAATGGGGGCTCTGGGGGCAGCTTCACCACAAGAGATTTTTCCTCTTAATGCATAGAATAAGGTGAAAAACCATGAGGGTTTACAACCCCTTTAAATATTCTAACTACCAACAAAAATAAGTCCTTATATTTAAAGAGCACTTGTCATTTCAGATCCATCATGGCAGCACCTGTTAGCGGGCATCCACTCACCTGCTGCTGCCACGTCCCTGACCTTGTTGTGTCACTGCTGCAACACCAACCGTCCCATTAAATTGAATGGGACTGTCGGTGAGTCAACAGCGGGTCAGAGGAGGAGCTGTGGGACAGAGATAACGGTTGCTCTTTAAAAATCATGATTTAAATCAAGCCTTTTTTACTAGTGATTTGAATCGACTTGATTTAAATCAAATCCACCCTATAAGCTGATATATATATATATATATATATATATATATATATATATATATATATATATATATATATATATATATATATATATATATATATATATATATATAGGGGGGGGGGTTAGGTATGCTTTAATGGTAAATGCATGTACTTTTTTTTTTTTTTTTTCTCTTTACCAATATATGTTCTGGAAGCGCAAAATAATGAGCTGTACTGTGTGATGATATATTAGATTGGGAATTACCGTGTGTTTTTAAATGCATTGTGAATCCCTTTTTTTTTGTAAATTATTTAAAAATTCAATTACTAAACTCTCAAATAAAACATTTCGGCCATTCAAAATATTTTTTTTTGCCTGATGATCTTGCCAAAAAGATCCATGTGTAGGCACTTCTGTTATAGGATAACGACAGTATATGCCTTCCTCCCAGCTGTACTCATGCATTGTCCTATGTGCTTTCAATAGACTACAAGTGGCCATTTTAGTACACATGATGGCATGATGAACTGTTTTCACCATCAGTAAACCCATCCTAAGAAATGTTATGCAGCACTAAACCGTGTTTTCGCAAACTAAATGTCATGTTCAGTTAAGGTTTTCTTCTTTATATTTCTTGTATTCTGCAAAAGCACACATGCATGCATGCATACATGCTAAAAAATCTGAAAATTTAAGAATAGAAAAGGCATATAATCAAATGTGAACGCATGCAAAAATCGTGTATTATTGCAGGTGCATAGATTTGTGAATAAGCGTGCAAACCATAAAATTGTTTATCAACTCCATGTGACTTTCATTACCCTACAATCAAATTACTGCTTCCATTTTTACTATCTGTCGCTGCAGTTGTCTGTGTCTTTGTCCGTAAAGGGTTATTTTCTACCCCTCCAAACTGTGCTTGCCACTGGCTGTCCATTTTCTCTAAAGCGGGAGACGGAGCATCTGGAGTGTTGGTTGTTCATGTTGAGCCTCTGCTTGATGTCTTTAAGAACAAGCTTCCTATCTGCCAGTTGTCTTCATCTGGCAATCAAAGTGATCAGATTTTGCTCTACAGGCACTGTACAAGTCTTCAGTGGTAGGAATGAATATAGGAAGTGGAATGGAGTTATTAAAGGGATGATCCCACAATCAGGACATCCAGTTGTGTTAATGCTGTGCGTGTTCTCAATATTTACAGAATTATAACATATAATGCATTTTAAACACATTGAGAATAGAAAAAATGTTAAGCGTGCCATTACCTAAACAGATCTTTTTAGTTAATCGGCGTTCAGAATTTTAGGGCAAACTTAAAACTAATGGAACTATGCAATCAATATCTTAAATGTAAAGTCATTTTTATTCTTGGTTTAAATGCTAGTTACACAGAGAATACAATTACTACTGAATAAGAACCATTCTAAAATTCTAAACACTTCAAAAACTTATTTATTGGATAAAGAGGGTAGCTTGGGTCCAAATGATCAAAATGTTTAGAAAGTATCGCCGCTGCCTATAGCTGTTAATTTTATACTTCTCCTAGACCTAGTTTGTCAAGTTAAAAAAGGCAGAAGTGCATCTAGTTCAACCAACAGAAAAGTAAAATTACCAAAACCCGGCAACGCAACAGCTACTGTAAAATGCATAAAATCGGCAGCAGGGCAGGCGGGCCAACGTGCCCCAAATATCACCAATGTTTTGTGCTGAGATTGCACTCCCTGCATGTTCACAGCACAATGACCGAGCTGTCTTCCACAATTCTCAGTTACCGTTCTGTTCAGGTGCAGGTGGGAGATGCTCCCAATCATGTGACCACTGTGACAGCCAGTCACACCAGTCTATTTACAGCAGACTAATGACATCAACTTAGCTTATTCAAAGCCACCTAACTGGAATTTAAGGTCAGCATTTTAATAATAAAAAGGGGAGCCTTTTTGAAAAATGATTAGTATTGGTCTATATTGAAACACGCTAGAATAATATTCATGCATATTTGTACCTTTACATAAAGGTCAACCCTTACACACATAAAGCTGCCAGGGTTAGTACATCTCTTAGCATTTTCTCAGCCCAGTATGTTGATGCTGACCCCGACTGATTGGTGGATCATCAAATCCATCCCCAGCAAATACTCACCGACAGTTAGTGGATATACGTGCTTGACACATTGGCCTAAGGAGGCCTGAATGAGAATACCAAGATCAGCGCAGTCATTTAGTATTTTTTTTGGGGATCGTCTCTCCCCGAAACATGTAACAACAACGCCTCCTGGAATAGGCCTACCCTGGTGTGACATCTCCAGTCTCCTGCACTCCACGGTGGTTCCAGTTACATCCAGTTCCGGTCCCCAGTTCTTCACCAACTGCTGGAGTGGCCTCCCGTCGTTTCCTGAAACTTCCCTCTTAAAGTTATGGTGCATTTTATACCCCATGTGCGTGTTATACGCCGATAAATACGGTATATGCATAAAATTGTTGCCAAGGTGCAAATATTTTTAACAATAGAAGTACGCCTAAATGTTATAGTAATGGATTTCCTAAATGCAATTCAATACTGCTTTTTTTTATTTTCTTGTTTAGGTGATTGGTTTGGTGCTGTGGCACATGCAGTTCATTTTAGTAGTTTTCTATTCACAAGATCTAGTTTGTTTTCTTAATTTCATTTATACACATTATACTAAATGTTGACTAGATGGTTCTGGACTCATGAGGCAAGGTTTGACTCCCTTCTTGGGTTGCCATCAATTGAAGGGCAGAGAGATCAGACTTGTATTTAAGAAAATAAAATTAAACAAAAAATGGTTGCTACCAAGGTCTGCCCCCTTCATGACTTTTGGTGTTTTGGAAGTCATACGCTTTAAATAGGAGTCTTTAAATGACCTGTTGCCAAATCTTACACTGAAGTACTCTTAATTACCAGAGTGATATCCTCTGTCCATGCATAGGGATTAAAGTTGATTTGGGATTTCAGAAGCAAAATTTTGATTAAATGTAATAGATTTTGATGGTCAGATCCAAATTTCAGTGTTTTTAGGTGGTTTGTGAAAGTGGAATCAAAGGCTGCTTCAATGGCAGTTTCTGCATTGTCTCTATATTTGCTAAACCCTTGGCTTGACTGCGAGTGGGATCAGGTCCCAAGTGAATCTGGCTTTTTTTTTTTTTTTTTTAAGCCCTAATATGTTAGAGGCGGGGTTGGCAGTTTTCAAACTATTTTGAACAATTTAGCATAATTTGGTGCTCTGTAATCCGTTCTTTTTGCAGCCTATTTTGAGTTATGTTAACTTCAGTTGGGACATCTACTGCAGAAACTCAACATTTTGTAGCGCCACTGATTTTTTTTTTTAAGAAAAAATTAGCAACAACTGGTCAACTCTTCTCCACTAATGTAGCTCAATTGGTACCAGAAATAGGTTTTACTTTGAGATGTCTATTTAGCAGACATTTTATTGTTTTGGATATGGTGGTATAGGGTATGAAAAGATTAGATCCTCTCTTCCTCATGCAATTTAAACTGCATTTTTTTTGTTTTAGTCCGTGTCCTTTTTTGGTGAGGTTTCCTGTAACCCATCTTCACAGCAAGTGAGACATCTTTAAAATGATTATGCCAGTTCACAAAAAGAGAAATACGTTTTGGTTGGAGCTTGGCTTCCTTTGTTCAGGGTCTTACAAATACTTATCATTTTGCAATACAGTCTGATAAATGCAGGTGCCTCACTCAAGCCTGAAGAATTTCCAGTAATTGCATAGAGGTGTTCTTAAAAATGTAAATAACTTTTAAATACTTTGACTTCAAAATAACCCCTGGTGGTGAGAGATAAGATACCCTGAGCTGCTCCAAAGATCTCAGACGGGATGTATATTAAAGGGGTTGTAAAGACAAAAATATTTTCCTCCTTAAATTAAAGTCTGACAGTAGCTGATGAAGTAAAAAGTAATGTTTTGCATTATAACTAGTTTGATACCTGTTGAAATCGAGCTGTTTTATTCACCTCTGTCACTCCTGAATCGTTATTCTCACTGACTTCCTGGTTTGCGGTGCACATTCATTCTTGCTACATCACGGCCTAATGGGAACTACATTTCCCATTAGGCTTAGCCTCCATGCCTATGAGGGTTAAGAGAGCATCTTCACGCAGGGCTGTAGTCATAGGGAGGGGGTGAGCACATTCTGCTTTCCACCATGCAGGTGCTGGTGGAAAGCAAGAAGAGGAGAGACAGGAAATGGCATTTTCAAACCTGGATTACTGTATTTTGGAGGTCAAAAGGAAAAACGAGGTAAGTGATATTAAAATGCTCTAGCTTACAGCAAGCAATTGATCTAATAAAAAATGAACCTTTAGTGTTCCTTTAATCCAATAATTAAAAAGCAGACAAAAATGGCTGGAGAAGCTGGTGATATCGCCTCTGCAGCCCTAACAGAGCACTTAATTTACTGTATTTCATACCGCACAGTCAAAGCTGAGGGAGGAAGTGGCACAAGTATCAGGGTTTCAGAAAACAGAGGTATAATATATCTAGCGTCTGGAGCAGCCTTGATTTCAGCCAGTTAATTGCAAGTTGTAGCAAGCTTCCTGACTGGAAACTGTCAGGGACAGATCTTCTGGCTGCTTCTCAAAACCCCTTTCATTTCACTTTAAGGGAGGATATTGTTTTTTTCTTTTCATTCTTTTGAAAAAGAAAAATACAATATTGTGAAAATGAGATAAAAATAGAATTTGGTGTATATGTTAATGTTAACCAAATTAGCCTGTTTTTTCCTGTTGATAGAAACACAACACTTTTGAAGAGTGCTATGTCACTATGTGAAACAATTTACTGGAAGAATTACTACTTTCACTCTCTGTTCCTCCTCTGCTAGGAAGAAAAGCTGCACATATGCAGTATGCCAGACCGCAAAGATGACAGCTGAACTGTCTGAGCTATAGTAGATTATTGGGGAGGCGGGATGGTTAGGTTAGGTTTTAATAAACTTTATAAAGTAGTTATTTTAAATAAAAAAAGTTTTTTGGAGGATGATGCCAAGAGCAGAGGTTATATCACTTTCAAAAATGACATGTTTAAACACATGATTAACCTTCTGTTGCCCTTGAGCTGGCGCATGCTTTCCTGATGTAAAAACTGGAGATCAGTAAAACTATATACCCGTAATCGCTTTTAATCCACAAAGAGGAAGCCATTTATGTCTTAAAGCAGAACTAAATACATTGATTTAACTGTTTCCTGAAAAAGGTCAATTTAAGGCATGTCGTGAATAACTGTCACAGTTTCTTGTACTCGCAGCTGATCTGTCAAGTCATCAATTGGCTGATGTCTTAACCAATCATGTGCAACATTTCAAATGCAGATCAAAATGAGGTTAAGATGGCAGCTTCCTTGGCTGTAAAGGAGAGTTTAATTTCACTGTAAAATGTACTTATGTTCTTCTTTTTTTTATTTTTTTATTGGGAAACCATATATCCCTATATATTTAAGTGGTGATATTTTCAAAGCCATTTATGTTATCCTGTCCTGCTCCTAGAGATTGGATTACTATTGCTGATAGAAAAAGCGGAAAATAAAAGTTTTATTATTGGACATAAATGGGTAGATTTTGGCACACATATTTTTTGGGGTGTTAGGTTTAACCTGTGACAATACGAAATCCCATCTACAAGCCTTGTTAAAGTGGTTCTACAGGCTGAAGGAGTTTTACCTTCAGTAGCCCTTCCCTTCCCAACCACCACTCCCTCTCCAACCACCCCTTATACTCGCCTCCGTGATCCAGTGATATTTTTGAGTGCCTCAGCTCTCCGGGGACTCCCTCACCTCATTGGTTAACACATCAGTAGTTTCCATTGACTTGCGCTGCTGTCATTCACAGCCTGTGAGCCAATGAGGGGAAAGTAGAGGGGGTGGGGCCAAGCTGCGGTTCTATGTCTGAATGGACACAGGGCAGCGACTTGGGAGTGCACCTGCTTGGGTACTCCATTGCAAGCTGCTTGCTATGGGGGCACTCAACAGGAGGGAGGGGCGGGCCAGTCAAGCTGGTGGGGGGACCCAAGAAAAGGAGGATCTGGGCTGCTCTGCAAAACTACTGCACAGTGCAGGTTAATATAACACATTTGTTTTAAAAAAAAATATATATTATTTTTATGTCCATGTAAATACTTAAAATCGGATTTGGGATTATGTAAGTGAATCCATATAAATATGTATAGTTAACAAGAAATCCTTAAAGCCCAGTTTCATCTTCTCTTTAAGCCCTGGGCTGCTTTCTGAGATGCCCCAGGGGTTATAGAAACTGGACCTGGGCTTTAATGGCAGCACTGTAGTTCTACATGTGACCATGCCTAGGCAACTTTGTTAAATTAAACCTTGGGAAGGTTAAATCAAATCTGCCTACTATTGATTTGATTCATTTCAGTCTCATTAGTCTTGTTTCCTACTCCTGATCCCAAAACAGGTAAGCCAAAAGAGGCGGCCCACTTCAGTGCATGGAATTTTACTGATCAAGGGGTCCACTCGTACTCATGAGGAGAAATCTGGCAATGGAGAGGACATGTTCAATGAAGATGGCATCCTCATTGCAGCTGCACAGTCATTTCAGGTGAACACATTAAGAAGCTTGGAGAAAGATTCTGAAGCCACTAAATGTTCTAACCTTACACAATTATAACTAGCACAAAGCTAAGCGGATTTATGAGTAGTCTACTTTAAGGGTCTATAGAGGTGTATTAGAACAAAATGGGCAATATTATTTGAAATTATCACTCTGCTTTATTCTGCAGTAGCAAATTTTACAGAAAGACTGTTTGGCTGTCCCTTCTTTATAATCAATCACCTGGCCATACACTTATGAGGATGTTTGTTTATCAATGATGAAATTTGTTCCAGTTTGGCCAGTTTACCAATAAACAAAGCCACCCCTTTTAGCTATTACAGATGTGGCTTATTTTGATAGTCTCCAGTTGATTGAAGTTGGGCTTCTGAGATTCATTTAATCATAAAGTGCTAAACCACACTACAAAATAAGTTTGTGCATATTCAGGCATTGAAACTGCAGTGTTTTGTCACGCTCCCTTCAGAACATCTAACTAAGCAAGCAGACGATACAGTTAATGTATGTAACCTTAGGAAGCATGCAGCCTACTAACCCAAATGGTAATGCATTTAATTGGCCCTTCAAGAGCGCTCTTAAAATATTGATAGATTTTAAAAACATCTGTAAATTATAAATTAATTGTTAAAGTTCATGTTTCTTCTTTAAACGCTGTGCAGAGGGTATTAGTTTCAATGCAGTTAAATAAGTTATGAGAGGAATGAGCGAGTATAAAAAAGCTCCAGTAATGTTAAAAGCACTGTTGCAATTTCCCTGCAACTTTGGTAAATACTTCTACTATAAATGATATTTTCCATTTGAACAGGGATTTTTCTGGCCCAGCCATCTCGATGTGCTTCTTTCTCACTTACCTTGTCCACAGGAGGTTTAAAATCTTTTAATTTTTTTTTTTTTATCAAAGGATTTTCAAATTCCATCACTTTCTCCACTTTCACTTCCTGTAGGTCATCTCCCACCCACTTCCTATACAATCTGATTGTACAATCTCCTTTAGATCTCCCATTCTCTATGTAGTACAAGGGCCTGTCTGATTAGATACAAATTAAATGGATTGTTTAGGTGGATCCTCCTATTGAATAGCTCTGGTAAAACAAAAGGAAATTGTACAAATCTCTGTACAATCATATTGCATAGTGTGTGGTCATCTTTTATACAAGTGCATAGGAGGGAGTGGATGGAGACGCTTGTCTGGCACATCTCCAAGTAGCTACTAGCACATTATGCCTTTGCCTTGCAGGTAAGGGGAAACAAATGTCCTGTGATTTACAAGCACTTTAAGGAGCAATAACAATACACTGTATGATTCAAGTTGCTTTCACATGACTGATATTATGGAGAAATGAAATGCCTTGGAAGAAAATGAGACGTCTAAAATAATCATTGCTATTATAGGGTAGCATGTTCCAATCTTTGTCTAGTGGAAGAGAATTCATCTTGGTAAACCCATTTAACAATAATTGGTAGGTCTAGACCTTAATAAGCCAAGCCTTCCTGTGACACAAGTTTGGTCTCCTCTATTGCTAAAACTGTCATTGTTGCATGTTCATAAATGCTTATGGAGTTATTCCACTTTCACCTGTACACCGTTACTGCAGTGGGCAACCTATTACAGCTGCAGTAAAAGAGAATGTCTGTGTGCTGATTACATCAGCATTTAGTAATCACTCTCAGTTGAAAGGAGTGAGATGGTGGATCAGTTTTCTTTAAATACTGCATTGTTTAACCGCTTCAATACTAGGCTTTTATACCACCTCCATACCGGGCCTATTCTGACACTTCTCTCCTACATGTAATAATCATCATTCTTTTGCTAGAAAATTACACAGTACCCCCAAACATTATATATGTTTTTTTTAGCAGACACCCTAGGGAATAAAATGACGGTCATTCCAAAGTTTTATCTTGCACGGTATTTACGCAATTATTTTTCAAACGCTTTTTTTTGTAAAAAAAATTGTTTTATGAATTAAAAAAATAACAAAACACTAAAGTTAGCCCAATTTTTTTGTATTGTGTGAAAGATTATGTTACACCGAGTAAATAGAGACCCAACATGTCACGCTTTAATTATGCGCACACTCATGGAATGGCGCCAAACTTCGGTACTTAAAAATCTCCATAGGCAACGCTTTATTTATTTTTTACAGGTTACAGTTTAGATTTACAGAGGAGATCTAGTGCTAGATTAGTTGCTGGCACTCTAACGCACGCGGCGATACCTCACATGTGTGGTTTAAACGGTGTTTACATATGTCGGCGGGACTTGCGTGTGCGTTCGCTTCTGCACGCGAGCTATCGGGGACAGGGGCGTTTTCATTTTTTTTTTTATCTTTTATTATTTTTTTTTACTTATATTTTATTTATTTTTACACTTTTTTTCATTTTTTTTTTTTTTTCTCCACTTTTATTCCTATTACAAGGAATGTAAACATCCCTTGTAATAGGAAATGTGTGTGACAGGTCCTCTTTATGGAGAGATGTGGGGTCAATAAGACCTCACATCTCACCTCCAGGCTGGAAACCATGAGATCGGTGAAAAAAAATTCACCGATCTCATGAATGGTGACTTACAGCCGCAATCGCGGCTTTGTTTACATACGGGGACCCGGGCGTGACATCATCAGATCGCGCCCGGGTCCTCCGACGGTCATAGAGATGACTGGTGACCATCTGGTCACCAGTCATCTCTATGCTTCCTGCCGCCGCCGACGATTCGTTCTCCGGGCCCCCGAAGGTACAGGTAAGCCCGGAGAAGCACCGGATGGCGGCGGGAGGGGGGGGATGTCCCCTCCCGCGGCCTGTAAGAACGATCAAGCGGCGGAACCGCCGCTATGATCGTTCTTACTTTGTGCAGAATCGCCGGCTGAAGAAGAGGATATCTGGATGATGCCTCTGGCTGCAGGCATCATCCAGATATTCGCCTGCAATACCCAGGCCGTCAATTGACGGCCACTTAGGATGGTAAATCCCATCCCAGGCCGTCAATTGTCTATGGCTGGGTATTGAAGTGGTTAAGAGAAAAAAAAATGTCTGTATTCTCCATATAAAGTGAAACTCTGGCCCTAAGGTCAGCCATAAACATTTCAATTTCCTACTGACTTTGTTCAGTAGCCACACATACTGTACTTGCAGTATTAACAAACGCAACACAACTGCTGACATTTTTCGAAATGAGTTAGTTGGCGTGTTCTGCATTAACAAGTGTTCAGACAGAGGTATAAAAATGTTGTGATATTAATATCAGTGTGCCGACTGATACTCAATTCACAGTAGCACATAACATCATATGTCAACAGTGTAAAAAATAATCAAAAGGAAAAATCATAAAAATAGAGTTCATGCAATAACATTCAATATTGGACTATATTTTTTCTTGCAAGGATTTTTTTATTACATTTTTTTTTCTTTTTTGTTTACACGTATGTTTTTTTTTTTTACACCGTAGGCATATGGTGTTATGTGCTAGTGTGAATTGCGTATTAGTCGGCACACTGATATTAATATCATTTTTAGTATTTGTCTTAAATAGCAGCAATCATTTCAATAATAGGGTATAGGATCACTAGGTTTTAGCGCAGTAACCATATATCAATATGGGTTTGTTGGTTTTATCGAAAAATATTGCTGAACTGAATTGATTTACAAGTGCTGGGAATGCCATATTGTAGAATACATGTAATCAGATTCGGACCCTACAGACATGCATGCTTCTGTGCCATTTTTTAACCTATATTTAATACTAAATATTAAAATATAAATACAATTTTATATATAATTTTAGCGTTGTGTAATACTATATTTTAAATGCCAATACAACTGCTGCAATATTTCAGAATGAGTTGCAGTTGGGAGGTCTGCATAAACAAATGATCAGTCAGAGTCATATCAATTGACGAACTGGCATCTTTTTTTTTTTTTTTTAGAAGTGCTAGGAATGTCCTATTTTAGCTTGCATGTTATCAGGATCTCACACACTACAAAAGTTTATGCTCATATTGTCTGAGTGTGTTATCTGCAGACATGCCCAGGTGTAGAGGTATCATGAGATGAACAATGTTTTGTTTTCAGGGAAGCTCAGTCCTCACCATCCGATTGTTTCCCACAAGTTTTATAAAACAGTAGCCATGGACATTTTAAAGGGACTGTAAGTGATCACCTTTAAACCACTTAAGGACCGCCTTCCGCACATTTACGTCGGCAGAATGGCACGGCTGGGCACATAAACGTATATAGACGTTGATTTTTGTACCCAGCCATGGGTCGCGGGCGCGCGCCCGCGACCCGGTCCGAAGCTCCGGCACCGCGGGACTCGCGGACCCGATCACCGCTGGAGTGCGGCGATCGGTCCCCGTAGCTGAAGAACGGGGAGAGCCGTGTGTGCACACGGCTTCCCCGTGCTTCACTGTGGCCGCAGCATCGATCATGTCATCCCTGTAATAGGGGGACGTGATCGATGACGTCGCACCAACAGCCACACCCCCCTACAGTTGTAAACACACACATAGGTCACACATCCCCTACAGCACCACCTTGTGGTTAACTCCCAAACTGCAACTGTAATTTTCACAGTAAACAATGCAATTTAAAAGCATTTTTTGCTGTGAAAATGACAATTGTCCCAAAAATGTGTCAAAATTGTCTGAAGTGTCCGCCATATTGTCGCAGTCACGAAAAAAATCGCTGATCGCCGCTATTGGTAGTAAAAAAAATTTTTTTTATGAAAATGCAATAAAACTATCTCTTATTTCGTAAACGCTATAAATTTTGCAAAAACCAACCGATAAACGCTTTTTTACCAAAAATATGTAGAAGAATACGTATCGGCCTAAACTGAGGAAAAAAATAAAATTATATATATTTTGGGGGGATATTTATTATAGCAAAAAGTAAAAAAATATAGCATTTTTTTCAAAATTGTCGCTCTATTTTTGTTTATAGCGCAAAAAATAAAAACCGCAGAGGTGATCAAATACCACCAAAAGAAAGCTCTATTTGTGGGGAAAAAAGGATGCCAATTTTGTTTGGGAATCACGTCGCACGACCGCGCAATTGTCAGTTAAAACGACGCAGTGCCGAATCGCAAAAAGGGGCCTGGTCCTTTGGCAGCATTTTGGTCTGGGTCTTAAGTGGTTAAAACAACCTATTCGGTTTAAAATCAAAATGAAAGGCAAAACTTGTGTGTATAGATCTAAAAAAGGGGGTATTTATAATGTATTTTTATACATGATCACATTCCCTCTATTCTCAGTTGCATAAGAGCTGTGGGGAGAAGAAGCAACAGTACACTGAGCTTCCCAGTGATAGGCTGTGTAGGGGGAGGGGTTGTCTGGGCAAATCTGATCATTGGAGTAGAGCAGGCTGAGCTCCTAGCATAGCTAGAGGCCTGACCAGGGTGTGCTTGCCTGCTTGGTGTGGTTGGTTTTTTCCTCTTACAAGTTGATGCTACAGCAGACACATATAAGGAATATAAAATGTTAAAGCGGAGTTCCACCCAAAAGTGTAACATCCACATTTAAGCACTTTTCACCCCCTTGCATGCCACATTTGGCATGTAATTTTTTTTGGGGGGGGGGTGGGGGGAGAGTGGGGGCTTCGGTTGGAGTGGGACTTCCTGTTCTTCTTCCACCTACGGGCCGACTAGGTGGTGACTTCTCTGGCCTTAGGCGGCCCCTCCCTCTAGACAATCTCCTGGGACACTGACAGGTCCCTGGGGATCGCCTGTATACTCCTAGAGCGCAGCGCGTGCCCGGCCGTTAAGCCGAAAGCTGTTACAGCTGGGTGCCCACAGTGTAAATGGAGGCGCTGGCGGAGAGGGGGGAAGAGGAGCAACGCTCAGGGCAGCCACATCGCTGGACCGTGGAGCAGGTAAGTGTTTGTTTATTAAGTCAGCAGCTACACTTTTTGTAGCTGCTGACTTTTAATAAGCATAAACAGGCTGGAACAAACACTTTAAGGCCTCCCGGACACTGGTTTATTGTAAAACACTGTTTCTCCTGACAGGAGAATATCCGCATTGAAGCATGAGTTTTTCAAACCAGTTTAGCGGTGTTTGGACATTTATTTGGCCAGAATTTAAATGTATTCTGGCTATTGAAACGAATAAACGCTGACAAAACTCTGCTGCTCCTGGACACACTGGCTGTTTTTTTTGCCATCTCTCCTGCCACTAAATGCACTTAAAAATGTATGTGTACACAGACAATGGGCTAATGTTTAAAGGCAAGAAACAAAAAATCCACCAGACACTCCTATGCAAAAATGTCCAGTGTGCATGAGGCCTAATGGCTTATCCTCCTGAAATTGGCAAGACTCATCTACAGAGTTCAATGTCAGTGGCTGGCCATTCACAGGCTGACCTTTTGGAAGGCTCTGTGAAAATGTAAAAGTTAAAGGGATTTTATGATCAGAGCATACGCTTTCATGTTATAACAGAATTGTAATAATACAAACAATAGTTATTTTTGACAATCCAATATAAATTTGCTTGAAAAATTTCCTTTCGTGTTGGGAAATCTGCCTGTTTGCTGACCACCTCTTTCATCAACTTCCTGTATTCCCTGCATTTCTATACTGAATCCGCCTCCAGAACTCTTCCTCTCAGGATGTCCATAGTTCAAAGGGCAGGCCATGTGAAACATTGCACAGCAAGTCATAGTGAATATGTGTCATAGAAATCAAGGAGGTAAATGCACGGAAATCTTCACAAAATAAGCTTACATACTTGGAAGTAGAAGTAAACCCTGTTTTTGTACCTACAGGTTAGTCTATAATAAGGCCTGCCTGTTGGTACAGTGAATATCTCCTAAACCTACAAGTCACACTGCATGCAGCCCGTTACGTAGCAATGTGCCGTCCCTTCAGAGTTTCCTGCTGTGGTACATGACTCCCGCACGCATTTGCAGCACAGCCAATTAGAAGGCCGGAGGACTCGAACCTGTAAGGTAGGCCTGGTGAAGATGGAAGCCCTGTCAGCAGTGACAGCTCGCCACCAGAGGCCTTTTGTTCTAAAGTAAGCTTTTCATAATGGGCTAGTATGCTATGCATACTAGCCCATTATGCCTTTACCTTGCATATAAATAAATAGGCTGCGGTTTACTACCACTTTAAGATTATACAGATTAATAGAAGTAGGCTAGATATAATTGAAATAACAATGTGTATACAGATATAATATTTCATTTTTTGTCCATAGATATGCTTTCATTGAACCATATGCCATTACACTATATTTGAGATCCAAAGGTGATCGCTGATGGCCCAAGAATTAGAGACATTTTTTAAATCAGCCTGTGTTTAACAGAATGATGCAATTCAATGTTCACTTGACTTGTCCTGAGTTTTGGAAGAGCCCCCCCCCCCCCGGAGATTACAAGTAGCTGTCACCACTCTCCAAATTATAATCTGTGAGTGAAAATGAGAAATCTTTAGCAAATGGGCTAGTTTTCCTAGGCTGCTGCTCTCCAATGCGATGTTCTAAAACAGTCTTATGATGCATGCAATTAGCACATGTCAAGAGATAGCAGACAGTTACTGGTGAACGTGATCATTAGTTGTGTTGAATCACTTACGTACTTTTCCAACTTCTTCATTTTGTTTCCGGTTACTCCTACAGCATTCACAGCAGTTGATATTTAAACTGCTGTTTTTAAGCTACAGTAAATCTTGGGAAATAACTAGTTTCTATAAGTCTTGCTCTCAGTGGGTTCCACCAAGAAGAAGAAAATGCCCTGA
Organism: Rana kukunoris; assembly: GCA_029574335.1. Taxonomy (NCBI): domain Eukaryota; kingdom Metazoa; phylum Chordata; class Amphibia; order Anura; family Ranidae; genus Rana; species Rana kukunoris. Next base: position 346,478,659 of record CM056053.1, on the reverse strand, counting down.
TTTTAGATGTGCAGGATTTGTAAATCACTTTGTTATAGCTGCTTAGAAAATATCTATTGTAAGTTCAAGTTCGTTTTAAGTAAAAAATTGCTATGCGATGCATCACATACATGATACAGAGTCCCCGAAGGGCAGTTAACTCAGACCTTGCATTATAATCCTATTAGAAAAAAAAGTAATGTAAACACTGCTCGCATAGCTACCAACTTTCACTGATTTGAAGGGAATATCCAGAAATTAAGGACTAATTTGAAGGGACTGTCCTCTTTTGGACCAACATTTTTCTTATTCCTCCTCAATCTTGTTTCTCTGGTATACAAATCTGTATAAATAAGTATATTACCTGTTATATTGCTCTTTTTATTTTTTATATCCACTAAATATTTTAGATTATTTCTTTGGTTGTTTTCAACCCTAATATACAGGGGGAAAAAAACAGTGAAAAGCCAAATTTGGATTACGTAAAAAAATCTTCTGTCTTAATTAGGGTTGTCCCGATACCAGTATCGGTATTGGGACCGATTCCGATTATTTGCGGGAGTACTTGTACTCCTGCAAATACCCCCGATACCCAAATAGAATACTTTGCGCCCCCCCGCTGCCGTCGCCCCCGCCGACCCCGCCACCGTATATACAAAGCCGCCGCCGCGAACATTACACGCACCTTTAGTTTTTCAATAGCTGTTTTCCCTATCGCGCGCCCTGTGTAAAGGACACTCCCCCTTGCTAACGATTGGACGGATCTGTCCAATCCTGAGCAAGAGGGAGTGTCCTTTACACAGGACGCGCGATAGGGAAAACCGCTATTGAAAAACGAAAGGTGCGTGTAATGTTCGCGGCGGCTTTGTATATACGGCGGCGACATCATGGCTGTATATGGGGGACATCATGGCTGTATATGGGGGACATCATGGCTGCAATATGTGGGGGACATCATGGCTGCAATATGTGGGGGGACATCATGGCTGCAATATGTGGGGGGACATCATGGCTGCAATATGTGGGGGGACATCATGGCTGCAATATGTGGGGGGACATCATGGCTGCAATATGTGGGGGGACATCATGGCTGCAATATGTGGGGGGACATCATGGCTGCAATATGTGGGGGGACATCATGGCTGCAATATGTGGGGGGACATCATGGCTGCAATATGTGGGGGGACATCATGGCTGCAATATGTGGGGGGACATCATGGCTGCAATATGTGGGGGGACATCATGGCTGCAATATGTGGGGGGACATCATGGCTGCAATATGTGGGGGGACATCATGGCTGCAATATGTGGGGGGACATCATGGCTGCAATATGTGGGGGGACATCATGGCTGCCTTTGGGGACACATTTTAAAAAAGTATCGGTATTCGGTATCGGCGACTACTTGAAAAAAAGTATCGGTGCTTGTATTCGGTCCTAAAAAGTGGTATCGGGACAACCCTAGTCTTAATATATCTTGGCCCAAGTGATTAGAGGAGTCCGTTGCCCAAATAGTATGTGCCAAAAAGACCTGCTTTTCAATTTTTCAAGGTTGGAAGCTATTCTTTTTATTTCAAAGTTGCTTGTGCATTGTCTGGTGTGCAATATGGACTGCATTCTAAATTTAGAGGTTAATTTCTGGATATTGCATGAATGAGAAGCTTTAGATAGCATGGCTGCTATGGCTATACTTGGGCTACTGCTTCTTATCCACCAATCTTTAGCTATTTTATATGCAACTAGTGGTTGTTTTATCTTTTGGACTAAACTGATTTGTACCTTTTCTACTGCAGGCCTATAAATTTGGCAATTACTATTAAAGGTCGACCGATATATTGGCCGATATTTGGCCATTTTTGATAAATCGGACGGTTTATTATCAAAATTAGGCCAATATTTAACACTGACCACCATTCCTCCTCCCTTCTCCACATTCAGTGGCTCTGGCAAGCATCAAGCCCCGCGTTGAGTGTGTGAATCTGACAAGTAACAGAGGAGAGAGAGGAGCTGTCAGAAATTAAGCTCAATGTCGGGGGTGGGCAGGACTCAGCAGCTACAGCCAATGGTATGGTATGTGGTCCCACCCCCTTTCTTAAGCAGCCCAATCATTGGCTGGGGTAATATAGCTGCTGGGTCCCGCCAACCCCACATCGAGGTCAGTGCCACCTGATAATCAGTGCCGCCTGCCAGTGCCAAACCAGTGACACCTGCCAGTACCAACCAGTGCCATCTGTACTCAGGACATAGTGTGTGCTAGAGTAACAGGAGCAAGCAGGAAGGAGCGGAGTGGGTGAGTTTTTTTTTTTTTTAAATCGGCCTAAAATATTGGCCACAAAAATCAGCATCATATGTCGGATGCCCCAATTTCTAAATCATATGCAAATTCAATATGCATCGGCTAGAGAAAAACCCATATCGGACAACCTCTAATTACAATTTAGTTATCCTTGTGCCCAGCTGTGTTCAAGTACACACCAACTATGGTTGTATTACTCTTTGCCTGCGGTTTAACAAACGTTACTGTTGGAAAGTGTTATTGTGTGCTTATACCTGCTTAGATTTTTTTTTTTTTAAAGGCAAAGATCGCATGTTAATGTTTACATCAATATTTAGGGTGTAACAGGTAACCTGTTCAGCACCCTCGATCTCTCCCCCCTTGCCTGTGACAAGCGCTTTGCCCAAAAAGTCTTTCACCCTTAGCAGCTGTCAAATTTAAAAATGGCTGTGGGCCTCTGCATGCATTGCCATGTCATTCATTTACAGAGATCTGTGAATGAATGAACTACAAATCCTGCTTTCCACCACGACAGACAAGTTCTATTTCTCAGTGAACTAGGAGCGCTGATCAGCACCCTCATAGTTTTTTTTTACTCTTCCTGTAGCTCAGTGTCTGCCTGCATGAAGGTATGGGTAGAGAGCTCTACTAAATTTCTGCAGGAGCCTGGCATTGCACCTGTGATGCACTGATCATGGGTGCAATGCAGTGCAGGCTCCAGTGTAAAAAAACGAATAGTAAATGCATATTTTTTTTTACCTGCAAATTCATGTGCATTTATTTATTTACTAAAGGTGAGCTTAGACTTAAATTTACATACTAGAGCTGTTGATTTGCATTGTCAGTCGTCTGACCCTGTGGGCATATAGTAATGGTCTGACAGAATCCAACCTCCAAATGTGTTAGGCCGCGTACACACGATCGGTCCAAATCGATAAAAAAGGACTTGAGTCCAGTTTCGTCCGTCCAAACCGACCATGTGTACGGCCCATCGATCCGTCGGACCAAAGTTTTAAAACTTGCTTTAAAATCGGACCGATGGACGCCTGACCATCGGTCCAAACCGATGGTTAGTACGCAAAAGCATCGGTCCAAATACCTGCGCATGCTCAGAATCAAGTCGACGCATGCTTGGAAGCATTGAACTTCATTTTTTTCAGCACGTCGTTGTGTTTTACGTCACCGCGTACTGACACGATTGGATTTTGTTACTTAGGGCTCTTTCACACTTGCAGCTAATATTTCCACCCCATGTAAAAAAAAAAAATTAGACTCTCTTTTCAGGAGACATTTGGCAGGCGTTAAGGAGGAGACATATTAATGTAGCCTGCTTTCACCCTCAAAATAGAAACCCATTGCATTGCTTTGCATTTAGATGCATGGTGGGTGACCCACAGCCCCTTTTCTCTGTGTGGGTGATATTTGGTAGCAGTACCACCTGTGGAATCCAACATGCCATTTTCATTTTTTCCATGTAGTAAAGTGCCTGCATTTCTGTGTTTAAATGGGTGGTCAAAAGGCAAGTAAAAATCGGTCTCAACCACTTGTTTTTACTGCTCCCTGGCCATCTGTTGGAATGAACCCCTACAGTTTAGCAGTATTGCCCACATGAAGAACACCCAAATCCTAAAATCATTTCTTAATTTGAGCCTTCCGCTCCAGTTTGGTAATGTTAAAATGGTTCCAAATGCTACAGTCTTATTCTGTACCACAGGATCCCCCCTCCTCATACTTGCCTGAGCCCGATCTCGATCCAGTGCTCTGCCCAACTTTCTTCTCCATTCCTCTTTACAGACCAGATTAATAGAATGTGCATTGACATAATATATATATAATAAATGAGAGAGAGATCAGTGGATGACGGGTGCAATACCAGGCTCCTCAGCTCTCTACTCGTATTGAGGTTTGGGCTTTCAGAAGAAGGGTCAATGGGCTTCTAATGTTTTGTAGTCTACCAAGACTTACAAGACTGTCTGTCTCAGCTGCAGACATGATCTCTGTGAATGAATGACGAGGCTATATGGGAAGAGCCCCGTATAGCCACACCAATTTCAAGTAACAGCAACTGCAGGGTGAGGTCCCCCCCCCTGCATGCTATCAAGGTGGGTTTGCTTATCAACATATTACCTGTTACAACCTAAGTACATGTGGAAGCTAGCCTTTAAAAGTGACAGTCAGCACTCGCATTAAGCTCTGTTTTTACCATTCCCATTTAGAGTTGAATGGTACTTTAAAATACTCAACAAAGCTTTCTAAAAGATCTACATTTTTTTTTTTTAAAGCTTCCTGTGCACACGGCTCTTATCCAAGCTGAAGCCCCCGTGAACAAGGTCTTATTTCAATACCAATTCCCACCAAGTGAAATTCATCGCATGCGCTCTGGATTGTATGCATTTTGGTTTGCTGGACCCTCAACACTAAAATTTGTTTTCTAAAACCAGAGTTACAAAAACAGCAGTTTTCCTTTTCCTAATGCTAAAATTTTCACTACTGCCATTAAATAATATTGTAGGTAACTGAGGCTGTCATTAAGCCAATAAAAATTGGTGTAAATGTTATTAGGAGAAACAAGATAGGAAGGTTAATATGTTTTCCAGAAACTGTGGCAAACTTATAGATAACACAAGGTTTCAAGGTTAAACAGCCTTCAATTGCTCTCAACAGCCTGCAGTTACTTTTAAAGGGGTTGTAAAGGTTTGTTTATTTTCTAAATTGGTTAATTTAACCACTTGCTTACTGGGCACATATACCCCCCTCCTGCCCAGGTGAAATTTCAGCTTCCGGCACCGAGTCGCTTTAACTGACAATTGCGCGGTCGTGCGATGTGGCTCCCAAACAAAATTGACGTCCTTTTTTCCCCACAAGTAGAGCTTTCTTTTGGTGGTATTTGATTACCTCCTGCGGTTTTTAGTTTTTGCGCTATAAACAAAAATTAGCAATCAATATTTTTTACTTGTTGCTGAATTTTTTTTTAAAACATTTTTTTTACTCCGTCTAGGCCGATACGTATTTTTGGTAAAAAAAAAACAAACACAATAAGCGACTGGTTTGCGCAAAAGTTATAGCGCCTACAAAATAGGGGACAGAATTATTTTTTATAATTTTTTTACTAGTAATGGCGGCAATCTGCGATTTTTTTATTGGGACTGCTACATTATGGCGGACACATCAGATGCTTTTGGCACATCGGTCTCCTCTCTCCCTGACAGGACGTGGATCTGTGTGTTTACACACACTGATCCACGTCCTTGTCTCTGTAACCACAGATCGCGGGTGCCTGTCGGACATCACGGCCGCCAGGCAGGCGCATCGGCATATCGGTGATGCAGGGGGCGAGCGATGCTGTCGGCCGCACTTGCGCGCCCCCCAGTGGCTGGAGGCCAGAGCCCGTTGATAGATGGCCTCCCAGAGATTTCAAACCACACGGCGGCCGTATAAAGTCGTACGGCCGTCAGCAAGTGGTTAAGCCAGTGCATTGTTGGTTCACTTATCTTTTCCTTCGACTTCTAAATGTTTTTTTTCTTTGTTTTCTTTGTCTGAATTTCTCACTTCCTGTTCCTCCTCAGTAAGCCGTTCAGGCTAACTAAACACCGTTCAGATGATGGTGTGAAGTTTTCTGAGGAGAAACAGTAAGTGAGAAATTCAGACAAAGAAAAAAAACATTTAGAAGGGAAATCTAAGGAAAAGGTAAGTGAACCAACAATGCACTTAGCTCAGTGTTTCCCAACTCTAGTCCTCAAGGCACATCAACAGGTCATGTTTTCAGGATTTCCATTATTTTGCACAGGTGATTCGATCAGTTTCACTGCCTTAGTAATTACCACAGCTGTTTCAATTGAGGGAAATCCTGAAAACATGACCTGTTGAGGACTGGAGTTGGGAAACACTGCACTAGCTTAAAGGAACCTATTTAGAAAATAAAAAAACAAACCTTTACAACCCCTTTAAGGCTCACTAACACTTCTGGCAAATGGCAGCATTTCTTCAATGTTAGTTTTGGCCGGCCTTGTACTAACCATATTTAATTATTGTTTTATTAATGTATAAAATGCTGCTTTTCTCTGTGCTGGAGCTAGACACAAATATTGACTTGGGTTTTTTTGTCTCCTTTTTTCTTTTCTTTTTTTTTTTTTGTTCCCTTACCAACCAATAATTCTGCCACAGCACAGAGCCAAATGGCATACTCGTGATATTTCCTATCTGTAGAGATTGGCGGTGCTGCGACTGGCAAAACAGTACTTTGAACATGGATTTTTTTTTTAATTCCTTTGTATAGAATATCTCCTGTGGTATTTCTTTGCAGTTTAAACTGTTATCTAGCACTTCTTTGCCGTAAATATGACTGAACAGGTGTTGTGCTGCCACTAACTGTGTTTCCAGCTGTCCTCTTCCAGCGCAGCACAGACAAAATCTGTTGTATAGTCCTATTAGACAGAGTAGGGAATGATCAAACTCTAGATGGAGGTCTTTCGTGCAGGATATGGCAGTTTTATTGCCAGAAGATGGTCAGGAAAGTCTGGCTGGCTAACAAAGATCGTCCTTTAGCTGTTGGGTGTAGTTCCAGTTTTTGTATCCCTTTTGGCAGCAACACAGAGACTGCTGCAGTATGGCCAGCCAGCAAAATTAGGAAATAAGGACCTCTTTTATTTACTCAGGCCTCACAATCACGGGCATTCCTGTCTGCTTGGAGAGAATTCAGGCAGCTCTTTTCCACTGGAAATCTCAGGAGTGTTGGATACTTTCATCTGAGAGTGTTCACACACTTGTTTTTAATGTGCTTTATGGAAACGCTAAAACTACGTGAATACGTGCTTCTTCCAAAAAAACATCTGCACACACTAAAGATATACATTGGCATCTTTTAAATAGTTTCCAGGCCGATTTTATAAAATATACATTTTTTGTTTGATCAACAGAGTTGAAAAACCCTCTCGGAGCCCGTTACTGTAAAGTAACTGAACTGCTTGAGAAAAATTAAAAATTTACTTTGCACTGTTAAGTGCTTTCATCTGAAATGTAATGTACTTGCAGAGACAACGAAAACACATTTACACTAAACATCATATACTGAGTGCTGCAGGAAAAAAACCTTTTTGTCAGAAATAGAGAACGGGAAAAAAAAAGAATGTGTCTCATGGACTATATTCCCTTATCAAACAACAATCCAATTATTGGTGTTCAGTCCCCAGTGAGGTTTTATCTCCAGACAAACTGTAGTAGAACACCTAATGCAGTGAACACTTGATTATCTATTAAGAATCATGGAATTCTGTAAATGATAAAGCCTTAAGCTTGTATGTCTTTAACCTTAGAGAAATTTATCATACTGTGAAGCCTTTGCAACACCACATTTAAGAGTACAAAAGTTCTCAATTAGCATAAGCTAAGCTGTTTATTTCTAATAGCTATGATTAAGAAGAAACCCATGTTATGAGGGGTAGACCCAGTAACGTACCTAGCACATCTGGCACCTGGGGCTGATCACATTTTTTAACCCATGCTGAATTGTGGGTGTGGTCGAATTGAAGAGTGGGAAGGGCTTAAGGGACCGGGTTAAATAAATCGTGAGCATACTTGCCTCTATACACTGAACACAAATGACACAATCCATGTTACCACTATTGCATTAGTTACTGTGCCACAAGCAAGAGTGTACCAGACATGTACAAACATCAGCACAATAATTTCAAAAACTGAAACTTTTATTACATATGCTTTCTTGCACACTTTAGGGTAAAATAATGTAGTGAGTGCATTGGTCAGAAGTATGTCGTATACACTCCAGCGTACAGAGTGTAGTAGTCAGGAGTGGTGCAAGGCTCAGGAATGCATAACATAGAGAGTGCAGCATTCAGGCATGCATAGCGGAGTGCATAGCGGAGTGCATCGCTCAAGAGTGTACACTATAGAGGGTGCAGGAGTGCATATTGCATGGAGAGCAGGGGCCCGGAGTGTGTAATGCAGAGAGTGAAGGGGGGCAAAGAGTGAATTACACAAAGCGCAGTGAGTGAAGGGGGGCAAAGAGTGAATTACACAAAGCGCAGAGGCCAAGAGTGAATATCACAGATAACATAGGGGCTGGGAATGTGTAACGCAAAGAGTACAGGGTCAAGAATAGATAGCAAAGGGAGTGCCTGGGCCAAGAGTAGATAGTACGGGGTCAGGAGGAGTTAATGCACAGACTGCAGTGGTGGGTAACACAAAGTGTTAAAGTGGTTGTAAACCCACTTTTCCAAAAAAAAAACACCACCTTCAAGACAAAGGCATAATAAGTTAGTATGTAAAGCATACTAGCTCATTATGTAATACTTACCTCAGATCGAAGCCCCCGCAGCTGTCCTCATACACCACTTGGGTGGCCGACACCTCTCCTGGGGGTTACTCCCTGGTATTCCGGCTCCGGCGCTGTGATTGGCCGGAGCCGCGATGATGTCACTCCCGTGCATGCACGTGAGGGCCGCCAGTCAAGGCACGACCTCCTTTAAGAACGGCACGATTGCCATTTCTGAAGTGCACCTGCGCCGTTGTGTGTGTGTGTGTGTGTGTGTGTGTGTGTGTGTATGTATATATATGTGTGTGTGTGTGTGTGTGTGTGTGTATATATATATATATATATATATATATATATATATATATATATATAATTATATTACAACTGAGTTAGAACAAGTTAGCCCCTCCATCCATTACACATCTCCCTAAAGCCCATCTCCCCCACAGTACAAATAAATGCTCTCAACACTACATCCCCATTCCCAGGCCACCCCCTTAGCCCCCCGAGCACATACCTCCATAATAGACATCTACTCCCACAAAGACTGTTCAGTACAGGCAACCACAGCCCACCAGCACAGACACCCAAGTAAACAACCCTCAGCATAGACATCCCAGTACAAACCCCCCAATATAGACTACCGCCACCACAGATCCCACTCAGTACAAACTCCTTTATCCAGCACAGCTCCTTCCTCCCCCAGTACAGACTACAGCCCCTCCTTAACTTACCAAATGCATCAGCAGTTTAGAGTGAGGGTACGTTTTCCCCTCAACTGTGTCATATGGAGCAGTGAAGGAGCTTTCCCTTTTGCTCTGAACTACCACTCTCATCAGAAGCAGTGCTGCACTGCAGTACCATGCAACACAAAAAAAAATTGCCAGGTGACCACAGCACCCCTAGAGATTCGCTGCACCCAGTGCATTCTCCTAGGTAAGCCACTGGGTAGTCCCACCCACACTCCCTTTCATGTGCTTTGTACTGCAGATAGAAAGCTCCATGTCTACTATATGTTAGCAAAGGTGTTCCTATTCTGGCTCTGCAGTGTCTTACATTTTCTGAACTACGCTGCTCTGCACATTGTGCTGGGTGTCACATGCTCAAAATTGCCCTATTCTGTATGTACATACGTTGTACTAGTTCACTCTGAATGCTATGCTGTACATTTTATACATCGTACTACTAGTAAGCATAGTATTGCCAAATAGCAGTGATTTATGCCAGACTATATATACCACTAGGGATTCCAAATTCCACATTAATAATCTGCATTCTACTTTAATAAGCTCTTTGTTTATAGTAGTCAGAGCAACTTCTATGCAATTTACTATCTTTCTGGTATCTGTCCGAGAAGTAGCAATGTGCAATGTGTCCTTTTGTTGCCTTGTAAACAATACAAAACTATTTACCATTGGGGAAAAAAAGGTTTTTGTTTTCATGCATTATAAAGAGATTTATGATATGGATCAATTTCTATACATGGTGCATTGTCGAGTTCTGAACGGATAACCTCTGATGGTTATGAGAATACTGGAGGTTACTGTGTACTCAAGTGCACCGACAATTTTTCCCCATTTTACTAGACATGTGCATTCGTTTTCGTTAGAATGCATTTTCGTCCGAAAATCAGGTATTTTCGTTATCATTTTAACAAACGATAACGAAAGCGCAGAAAACGAAAACCGAAAGATCGGACATAAAAAATGCTTTATTTTCGTTGCGATAACAATTCGATATAGAGAGATTCGACATGACGCTGACTGAATACAGTGAATAGCAATCTGTCTATCGAACCTGATATACACACACATACGGTACTTTTCGACGCTATAGGGAACAGATTTGACGCTATAGGGAAAAGATTTGACGCTATAGGGAAAAGATTTGACGCTATAGGGAAAAGATTTGACGCTATAGGGAAAAGATTTGACGCTATAGGGAAAAGATTTGACGCTATAGGGAAAAGATTTGACGCTATAGGGAAAAGATTTGACGCTATAGGGAAAAGATTTGACGCTATAGGGAAAAGATTTGACGCTATAGGGAAAAGATTTGACGCTATAGGGAAAAGATTTGACGCTATAGGGAAAAGATTTGACGCTATAGGGAAAAGATTTGACGCTATAGGGAAAAGATCCGACGCTATAGGGAAAAGATCCGACGCTATAGGAAAAAGATTCAAGATTCATTATAGAAATAATAGATTCGACATTATAGAAATAATAATAATAATTTTGATTCATGAGAAAATAGATTCGACATCCACATTATAGAGAGATTATAGATTCTTACTAGTCATACAACATTAGAATTCTTGTAGGCGGAATATTAGACCGGAAATGTACGTTTTGGCGTAAAGTTTCTTTGACCATTCAACACCATTCGACAGAAACCAAGTATAATATCTGGATTTTCGGACGAAAGCTATTCCCCAACGAAAAATGAAATAAATCAAAACGATTTTCGGGAGTAACTAAATACATTTATTTTCCAGACTAAAAGAAAAAACGAAACAAAATATTCCAGTCTGCACATGTCTACATTTTACTCAGAGGAACAAACATTAGATCTAGATTAAAAAAGTGCTTAAAACAAAGGTGACCAAGTGACACATAATTTAGATCATGTAATTTAACAAAATGCTGATTTATTATATGGAAAAAAGAAGTGCATGCCTATATTAACATTTTTTCAAATGCAGGACATTAGAATCCTGGCTTTTAGGTGAAGTGCCAATCCTTTCCTTAGAGAGTATGGAGGACTGCCCAGGCTAGCATATCCAACCCAAGAGCTCAGTTTGATGCTAAAAGATGTCAGCAGAAACCTCAAAATTTCATTGTGGGTTGTTCAGGTAGTTTGCAGCAGTTTGGGTCAAAGTGCATGCATCTGCAATGGTTTGCACAAATTCAACCCGCATGAGAGATGTGGCTAGAAAAAGCCTTAGCTTTTAATGAAACTGAGCACGATTACCGTTTTCCAATGAAAAATGTGCAAAGATAGCTTGGTCACAGTAGTCATTTTTAGACAGTATTGCAGGAGAATAACCTCATAACTGTAAAGCACAGTGGTGGAAATATTATGGTTTGTAGATGCTTTGGGGCCTATGCAATATGCATCATATAATGGTTGATAATAATCTGTACAAAAGCAGAAGTTGAACTAGAAATTCATCTTTCGACAAAATCATCTGACATGCATTGGCAAATCCACCATGGAATGGCAAAAAAAAAAAAAGCAATAGATGAGTGTAGACTGCCCTATTTAATGCCCTAAGTTGATTCCCATTGACAATTTGTAGGGGAAGTTTGAAACCTGTAGTTCATGTAAGGAAACCCACAAGCATCTTGAATCTGTAGAATTTTGCATGGAGAAGACTGGTACACAGTTATTGTAGGCATTTGTAAATTCCTACAATGTAAATTTTGTTAACTGAATACATTTACTTGTCTCAATGTGTTTTGCCGTCCCAGAATTAGCAAGTGAACAACTCTTGGAGGAGACAACCAGTAACCTAGAGCAGGCAGAACAATGTCAGTCCCCCCTAGTGGCCAGGGAGAAGCATAAAAGACCATCCATGTACACATAGCAATGGTACTCTGTACTCCTAAAGTTTGTTTTCAGTCAGCGATTGTTCATTTTTATCAAAAGATTTATAATTGCTGTTCAGGTTAAAAATGAGATTATGGCCAACCACAGAGAATTTTTTTTTAATGAAATATTGTACATAAATATGCACATTTGTTTCAATCAAATGTGCATGTGGGTATACTAGAAAATCCAATTTTCTGGTATTTTCTATCGATGATTGATTGTTTTCTTAAGGTCAGTCAGGTAGAGATCCCAGAAAATCTATAGATATACCATTTTGACTAAATTGGCACTATTGAGGTTTGCTTATTGGGGCTTACACAAAATTACAACTGCTCACCCTACCCATGACACAGTGGGGCACCACATATTTTAAGGAAATGAAAGCGTTCAATGGATAATTTCATGTAATATCTCACAACAGCCAGTCAAATTGAAGTTTTCAGTTTCCTCTTATCAAATTCCAGGTTTCAGTACAACTGTGTCACTGAATCGTGCAAGTATTATTTCAGATTGGTTGCTATAAGACAGTTCTTTGCATATTTCTTTGTAAGTTGGGAACAGAAATAGTCATGTTTATGACTGTAATGTTTTTTATGGAAATATATCCATTTACTGGCTTTTTCATACACTTCCATGTCTGTGCTTTCCAAATTCATTACAGCTTCTTTATGATGTGTTGTATTAAATAGGCGGTAAAACTGTGATTAAAATACTGCTGTAAATTAGGTGTCCAGTTATTGGGACCAAATCATGGTACCACTTTGATATGTAAAGGTATTTTCTTAAAAGGATAGCAAGTTAGTTGCACATATATCTCCCAGTTCCTGACCGCGTTCTGGATTCTACATGTTCTAGAGACCCTTTCATAATATTTTTTTTTTTTGTGAGAGCATTAATAAATCCCCACAAAGCCTGCCATTTCCAGCTTGTAATAAAAGGAATTGTTGGAATGGGCATACATCCAGAAGTGGTGCTTGGTTGTTTTTATAGAGTCCGATGACTGCCATCTGGCATTGATAGGGAGATGGTGTTGTCATCAGTTTTTTGATGCAGGAAAGGAAAGAATCATAATCTGTTTCCTGTGGATAAGTAAAGGGGTTAAGATACTAGTAAAAAAAAAAATCTCAGTACCTTTAAAGGAAAGTAGACTTCATTGTGTTTACTTAGTACAAACAAGGACATACTTTTGTGCTTCAGAGATAATATAATCTGCACATAATTGACCTACAATAACCAACTGACGGGTTTAGGAGCAATAAACTCATGCTTGGTTGTCCCTTCTTAGTAGGAACTTCTGTAAATAAAGGCTATGTAGATTAACTTTTTGTAATACCATATTGGTTCTACAAGTGCAAAAAAAAAAAACGTTGATCTTGTCAAAAATTTAGAGCGGTCATGTCTAAACTTCCTGTTTTATCCTAAGGAGTCTAAATAGCCCTTCTAGTTCTTGAAATATGGAATATTTAGTGTCCATGTTGTAGACATAAGGAGTGTAGGAGTGTTTAAGTAGTTTAGCAAAAGACAACTATGTAGGGCTGAAATTTACACGGTGCACCAAATGCTTAATGTTGCTTAATGTTGACGACAACAGGATTGATTAGCTGAGGGCATACATTTTCTTTTTAACATGTATATTGTATTGCATAGGGTCTTTAACGGAATAAAACGGATAGAAATGTGCATTTATTGAACAGATGTGCTGTATTTTTTAAAACTTTGCTCCGGCATACACTTTAAGTTTCTTAGCAACATTTTATAGTCCTCAGTAGGTCTGCTACAGACTTGAAAAGGTTATGTTCTCTCACCATTTTTAGGTGACAAATACCATACTGGTGATAATCAAAAAATGTTTTACCTCTCAAAAAACAGAAGGTAAAACAGTGCGATTTTATCACATTCCCCATGAAGCAGTGTTTCGTGGGTGGAGTTCTGAGCGATGTTTGACATTTTCATTTTTCGGGGTCAAAAAACAAAGTGAGCTACTTTCCTTTGGCTGCAGACATTAAAGCATTTAATATTTTTATAGTGGTGGTAGAAGATGAACAACATTTTTTGTTTTAACATTATTTTTTTTTATTCATGTTCATTTATGTATGTAACATATGTATACTTTTATCACTTATTACACAGTGTGTAAGGATTTTCTTATAAAGCAATTATAAGATACTTCGAATCGCTTTGTCTATTAATTTTAGTAGTACTACACATACAAAATTGTTTTGTTTGCTCACGTTAAAGTTGCAATTTCAGGTTACTTTGAGATTCAGGACATACATTCGAATTTCTTGTCTTTGCTTGTATTGCCCCTTCCAGTCTTTTTAAGTTAAAGTAGGAATAAAATGTTTTTGGATAAAGCAAGTGAGGGTTATTACCCATTTCAGATTCTTTTTTTCGCCGTGTGCCATTGCAGATTTCCCTTTACTTCCTGTCCTATAGCCAAACAGGAAGTGATAGGAAATTTCTAAAAATTAGGGCAACTCCTTGGGGACCCCCAGGTCACCAGAAGTAGTGTCCCCATTGGAAGATTTCCGCTCGTTTACTTTCTGAGGACAACCCAAAATTTGTGATTTTCTTTTACTTTCAATGATAATGGTAAACAGGACACATGGAGAATCTCCATAACATAGACAGCAATATAAATTGACAAGCGTTTTAGTTTTGTCTTTGGTTATACTTTAGGAATCTCATTTTCTATTTAGGGATAAAGGTTTAAGTTCAGGGAAGTGCAGGGAAAGTTGACAAACTGCATAGGGAGCAATTGGGATCAAGTAGTAAACTGTACTTTCAATTCCGATTGCTGATTTTGTGGTTGATATGAGGTTAGTGATCACGTTTTGGCTGCTGTCTCCTCCATTGCAATTTTTCTTTTCTGCTCCCTTTTCTGCACCCTTTTTAAATATGGAGTCTTGTATCCGGGTGGTGTTTTGAGGTTTTCTTTTTTGTGGGCTTTTAATGTATGTTCGTGAGGCTTTTTTGTTACGTTTGAGGGGCTCAATGTGGGATCTTCACTTGTTACTCACCAACTGTTCTTGGACCTGCATGCTGCTGAAAGGCCAAATGCAAGAACAGCGTGCACCTAAACAATCCTTCATTAGGTGGTTACATTACCCCCTGTAGCTCTTTGTCTTGCTGGTTGTGTTGATTCCCTGCCCCCCCTTGGGATTGCTGCCCACTGCAAGTAATGTGGCCTGAGCTACTGCCCACACCAGACCCTGCAGTACAAGAAGGGGAAAGGGCTGCATTTTCCCAGACTGTACATGACACAGCTCTCTTGCCATGTGGGAGCCCTGAGAATGCACATTGCTGTCCAGTGTGTACCACCACTGTGCATAATGGCAGCCTGAACAGGATCTAGAGTGCTGAGTCTAGGTGTGCCGACACCCATAGTCACCTGGGTGCAGAGAGTGGACTACTTGCTGTGCATTACTGGATGGTTAGATACAATATCGCTTGGACTTATGAGCTGCTGCTGTGGGGATTTACCATCTGCTGCTATAGAGACACAGAGCCCTTTAGAAACTGATCATACAGCCATCTAGTAGCCTTATTGCTGACTGCAGATTTGACTGGGTCTGTTCTCATGTGCAAGAATTGTACAACTGGGCCCCAACACTAGCCGGCTGAAGAGTTGGGACTACAGACTATCCCTTTATAGCTACTACACAGAAACATTCAGCTTTTGCTTAGAGGTACCTCTCATGGGACATCGCACCATATCCTAGTCATTCTCCTAGAGCACACTCTAGACAGGTTGTATTATTATTCACATTGCAGTTAATGTTTATATGCACTGTTTATTGACTTTGCTGATTCATGATTTAGTCCCAGTTTCGTGGTACAGAACTCCAATCTAGGTTACCTAGGCATAGCGATTATACTGTCTAGCAGGCTGTGTCTGAACCTACATTCCAAACCTAGACAGATGTCTATATGTTTCCTGAACTGTCAGCTTGGTTTTCTGTAAGAGAAATCTGGGTTACATGAAGCATTCTTCTCTGCAGAACACAGACATTGGTGTACAGTGAAGTTGCACCTTTAAGTCACCAATTATCTAAAAACACACTAGATTCTTATTTTATTTTAGCAATAGGTTATCCCTGACACCAGAGTAATTTGTGGATTCTCACTTTAACCTTCCCCCGCTGGTCTGGTATGTGTACAGAGATCCGAATGTATTGCCAACAATTGTGTATAGACCAAAGTATCATGAAGGGTTTTATTGTGCAACCACGATGATACCTTTACTGCAGCAGTCCTGCAGGTTTTGCTTTAACACTTGCAGCTGTTAATGGGCTATGTCATTTATGTGGCTTTGATCTAAATACAATGTTGACCACTTTTACGTCCTAACCTAATCCCTTATAACATTCTATAGAGCTATTTAGTTAAAAGTGAAATAAATAGTTTGACATTTCCATGAAATTTAAAATTAAAAAATACTTTTCTAGATTCATGTAAAGAACCACAGTTTTGTATTGACATACCTCAAAAGGCTTCTCTCCATAATCTGGTAACACTTTTGCTTTTCTGCTAACACCTTTCTTTTAAGTGTTTGGTTATGTAGGAACGCTCTTCCTATAAAAAAATAAAAAAATATCCATTGTTGGCTACTTCCAGCTTGTTATGTACAGATAACGTAACATGTGACTACTGAGAGGCTTCTCACAGCCATGAATTTGATTCAGACCTACCTTAGAAGGTTGTATCTAGCTGGTTATAAAGCCATGGAAGTTTAGTTACCCACACAGATCCACTCTACCAAATTATGTGAAGTCTGGCTGCAACAAATTGCAGAAAACTCAGGTTATAGTACATCTGCCATATGAAAAATAAAGGTGCTGCCACTACTGGCCTATTTTTTATAAAGGCTACTTGCCTGGCTGTCATGTCATCTTCTAGATTAATACTTTGAGTCACTGACCTGGACAAGTATGCTGCTAAGGACCAGTGATTTATGAGATCTACATAATTGTTAAAGGTTAGTAGCTCAGCAAATGTTTAATCCAGAGGATCACTTTACCAGTCAAGGCAGTGTTATGCTTAACATTATGGCTGTATTTGATACTGTAGCTGGCATTAGCCATTCACTGACTGGTTTTGCTTGTTGCTTGGACTTGCTCATTGAATTATATGGAAATGTTTGCTTTACCCACTTTGCTAGATGTCAGTGTTATATATGAACTAAACAGTGTGTGCATCAGTTACCATGTGGTCTAAACCATTGTTTAGCTTTGTGTTAGTAATAATTCTCTAGGTTTAAACCATATTGGTTCATTAATATTCCTGTTTCCGGTTTATGGCTTTGTCCATGTCACTTAAAAGTACTGTTCCTATTTTCCTAAGGAAGTTCAACATGCTAATGTTTTGCAGGGAGGAAGAAATGTTGGAGAACCTCTTGAACTTGAATACAATGCATGTTCATGTAGACTGAACTTTACCTTATATGTTGGAATAGTAGGCTGAAATTGTCATGCATGGTAAACTTTTTTCTGAGAGATAAGAGTTCTGTATGAAACAAAGCTGAGCTTTTTATTTCTTTAATCAAAACACCTGGGGATGTGACAATTTAGTTTTTGTAAGTATACAATAGACAGATTTTTGCTACAACACTATTAAAGATTTATTTTATGGTTCACTTTAAAAGATAAAATATATGATTATATTTTTCATATAAATTTTGAAAAATCTGGAGCAAATTTTACTATTACTATTGCATTGGGAATACCTCTCAAACATCAATAAATTATCTTAACACATTAGGGCACCTCTAAACAAAAATATTGACAACTATGAAATATAGATCTTAAACCACAAGCATTATGAAAACTGAATAACCACCCCCACTTGTCTTTTAACTGAAGCTTTTAGTATGTTTTGCTCATAAACTTTAGAGTAGTGCCACATTTGTGTATACCCCTCCTGTGTATTTATTGTGGTACCCTGTTATGGAGAAATCCTTCTCACAAGCCATTGCACCAGTCAAACTTACTTTTTTGTCCTCAGAACAAGAAGTCGGGGGACCCTTTCTGGTAAAGATGACTATTGTAAAAAATGTAATACTGTAATAAACAAAGTTATTTTGTTGATTTCTATGGCCCTTTGTCACTGAGATAGGAAATGGGAAACCTTATTCCACACTGGGTCAAATGCATCAATTCTAACATGACCAAGGTTCTACACTGCTCTGTTCAAAAGCCAAGACAACTTTACTCCCTTCATCAACTATTTGGCATGACATGCTTTTGTATAAAATGTTGTTACAGTTGAAACCACCTACTACAGTTGCAACTTTAAATATAAATTGGTAATCGCATTACTCAATTTTACACAAAAGGGAACCTAATTGTTTTGTCCCAATTTATAATGCAGGTGTTCAGTGTGTTTTTATTTTTTTTATTTTTTTAAATGCACTTATATCGTTTATCTATATTTAAAATAAATGTCTAGTTAAAGGGGTTATAAAGGATTTTTTCCCCCTAAATGGCTTCCTTTACCTTAGTGCAGTCCTCCTTCACTTACCTCATCCTTCAATTTTGCTTTTAAATGTCCTTATTTCTTCTGAGAAATGCTCACTTCCTGTCGTTCTGTGTGTAACTACACATAGTAATGCAAGGCTTTCTCCCTGGTGTGGAAAAAGCCTCTTGAGGGGGGAGGGGGCGAGCGGGCAAGTCGGGACACACTCTACTTTGCAGATAGAGAAAGGAGCTGTGTGTTAGTGGGCATCCTGACACTCCTGCTCGCCCCCTCAAGAGGCTTTCTCCACACCAGAAAGAAAGCCTTGCATTACGGTGTGTAGTTACAGACAGAAGAACAAGAAGTGAGCATTTCTCAGAAGAAATAAGGACATTTAAAAGCAAAATCAAAGGATGAGGTAAGTGAAGGAGGACTGCACTAAGGTAAAGGAAGCTATTTAGGGGGAATTTTTTTTTTTACAACCCCTTTAAAGCCAACACTTTTTTCAATTTGAAAACCCAGAGGATGGTAAGACAATTTAAAGGAAATCTTGTGTGTATTGGTAAACAAATGTATTTTTTTTTATAAAGACCACTTAAAAGATCAAAAAGGCTTGGGTTGTTTGCGTATCAATAAACAGGTTAATGTCTATATCTAAAATAATTTTTTATTTCCCTGTGGTTTCTGACATGCTGTTTGTTCTCTTTTAGATGGCGCAGATGTAGATGATGATCCATCTTGTTCGTGGCCTGCATCCTCCCCATCTAGCAAAGACCAGACCTCCCCAAGTCACGGAGAAGGTTGTGATTTTGGTGAAGAAGAGGGTATCCCAGGGCTACCATATCCTTGCCAGTTTTGTGACAAGTCATTCAGTCGCCTCAGCTATTTAAAACACCATGAGCAAAGCCACAGTGACAAACTTCCTTTTAAGTGCACATATTGTAGTAGATTGTTTAAGCACAAGAGAAGTCGAGACCGCCATATAAAACTTCATACTGGAGATAAAAAATATCACTGCAGTGAGTGTGATGCAGCATTTTCCAGAAGTGATCATCTCAAAATTCATCTGAAGACTCATACCTCCAACAAGCCATATAAATGCGCCATTTGTAGAAGAGGGTTCTTGTCTTCAAGTTCTCTGCATGGTCATATGCAGGTTCATGAGAGGAATAAAGATTGTTCGCAATCAGGAACTAGAATGGAAGAATGGAAAATGAAAGACACACAGAAATGCAGTCAGTGTGAGGAAGGGTTTGACTTTCCAGAGGATCTTCAGAAACACATAGCTGAATGTCACCCTGACTGTTCTCCAAATGATGATAGAGCTGCTCTTCAGTGCATATACTGCCATGAACTTTTTGTTGAAGAAACCTCCTTGCTGAACCACATGGAGCAAATGCATAGTAATGAGAAGAAGAATGCTTGTAGTATTTGTTCTGAGAGTTTTCACAGTATTGAGGAGCTCTACAGCCATATGGATAGCCATCAGCACCCAGAATCCTGCAACCCAAGCAACAGTCCCTCTTTAGTTACTGTGGGCTACACTTCTGTATCAAGTACTACTCCTGATTCAAACTTGTCTGTTGACAGCTCCACAATGGTAGATGTAGCTCCCCCAATACCTAAAAGTCGTGGGCGTAAAAGGGCTTCTCAGCAAACTCCTGATGTCAATGCTCCCTCAAACAAACAAGCAAAAGTTACTTACAGTTGTATTTACTGCAGTAAACAGTATTTCTCAAGCCTGGCTGTTCTCCAGATACATCTTAAAACTATGCATTTAGATAAGCCAGAGCAGGCTCATATCTGTCAGTACTGCTTAGAAGTCTTGCCCTCGCTCTACAATCTAAATGAACATCTCAAACAGGTACATGACGCTCAGGATCCAGCACTAATAGTATCTAGTATGCCTGCCATGGTGTATCAGTGCAACTTTTGCTCTGAAATATTTAATGACATTAACATGCTCCAGGAGCACATTAGAAGTTCACATGGGTTTGCAAACCCTATTGCAAAAGATAGCAATGCATTCTTTTGCCCTCACTGCTACATGGGATTTCTCACAGATTCCTCATTAGAGGAACACATTCGCCAAGTTCATTGTGACCTCAGTGGTTCTCGCTTTGGCTCTCCAGTATTGGGTACCCCAAAAGACCCTGTGGTTGAAGTATACTCTTGTTCATATTGTACCAATTCTCCAATCTTTAATAGTGTACTTAAATTAAATAAGCACATCAAAGAGAATCACAAGAATATTCCGCTAGCTTTGAATTACATCCACAACGGAAAGAAATCTAGAGCTCTGAGTCCCTTATCTCCTGTTACTTTGGATCAATCCTCTTTAAAGATGATGCAGACCATTGGTGGCACTCCTTCAAGACCTGCAGGCGAGTACATCTGCAATCAGTGTGGTGCCAAGTATTCATCCCTTGATGGTTTTCAAACTCACTTAAAAACTCATCTTGATTCTGTTCTGCCAAAACTGACTTGCCCCCAGTGCAACAAAGATTTTCCTAACCAAGAATCTCTTCTGAAGCATGTCACTATACACTTCATGATCACGTCTACATATTATATTTGTGAAAGTTGTGATAAACAGTTTACTTCAGTGGACGATTTGCAGAAGCACTTGTTAGACATGCATACATTTGTTTTCTTTCGTTGTACCCTATGTCAGGAAGTATTTGACTCCAAGGTCTCTATTCAGCTTCACTTGGCTGTGAAACACAGTAATGAAAAGAAAGTGTACCGCTGCACTTCGTGTAATTGGGATTTCCGCACAGAGACTGACTTGCAGCTCCATGTAAAGCACAATCACCTGGAAAACCACGGAAAGATCCACAAATGCATTTTCTGTGGTGAATCTTTTGGCACTGAAGTAGAGCTACAGTGCCATATTACAACCCATAGTAAAAAATATAATTGCAAGTTTTGTAGCAAAGCTTTCCATGCCATAATTTTGTTGGAAAAGCACTTGAGGGAAAAGCACTGCGTATTTGAATCCAAAACGCAAAACTGTGGAACCAACGGAGCATCTGAACAGGTTCAGAAAGAAGAAGTGGAACTTCAGACTTTGCTGACAAACAATCAAGAGTCCCATAATAGTCATGACGGCAGTGAAGAAGATATTGAGGCTTCTGACCCAATGTTTGGCTGTGACATTTGTGGAGCTGCTTACACCATGGATTCTCTTTTGCAGAATCACCAGCTCAGAGATCACAATATCAGACCTGGAGAAAGTGCAATTGTTAAAAGGAAGGCTGAATTACCTAAGGGCAACTACAAGTGCAATGTTTGCTCCCGTACTTTTTTTTCGGAAAGTGGTCTGCGGGAGCACATGCAGACTCATTTGGGGCCAGTGAAGCATTACATGTGTCCAATATGTGGAGAACGTTTCCCATCCTTATTAACTCTTACAGAACATAAAGTGACACACAGTAAGAGTCTGGACACTGGTAATTGCAGAATTTGTAAGCTTCCTCTGCACAGTGAGGAAGATTTCTTAGAACATTGTCAGATGCACCCAGACCTGAGAAACTCACTGACAGGGTTTCGCTGTGTAGTGTGCATGCAGACAGTGACTTCTACCCTGGAGCTTAAGATCCATGGCACATTTCACATGCAGAAGACAGGAAATGGATCTGCTGTTCAGGCCACTGTACGTTCTCAGAATCTGCCGAAGTTGTTTAAGTGTGCTTCTTGTTTGAAAGAGTTTCGCTCCAAACAGGACTTGGTGAAACTTGATATTAATGGTTTGCCCTATGGTCTGTGTGCCACTTGTGTTAATCTTAGCAAAAGTGCCAGTCCAAATGCCAATGCAGTTTTAAACACAAATCGCCCCCCTATTAATCAGACTGAAAGCCAACCCTGTGTAGAAGGAAAAAATAAAGTGTCTGTGCTCAAGACCCGATGCTCTACATGTAATGTTAAATTTGAATCGGAGAATGAACTTCAAAACCATATTCAGACTATCCACAGAGAACTTGTATCTGAAAACAACACGGCCCAGCTGAAAACGCCACAAGTTTCGCCGATGCCCAGGATCAGCCCATCTCAATCTGAGGAGGTAATAGTTTTGTGCATGTGTGTAATTTTGTATATTTGGCAACCACTGTATTTTTCCAAAAATGCTGAAGGATGCATAGATCTTTGGTCAAATCACACAGGTGCTTGTCGGTTTGATTCACATCATAACCTGATGGACGTAACTATATGTACAGATTAGTTAATTCTAATATTTTTTCTAATTAAACAAACTTAATTTTCAGAAAATACATTTTTTATCAATACAGGTTTTAATAATGTAGTTCAAAATAATTTAAACACTATTTTAGCAGAACCTAGTGTTTGACATCATCCATCTACTGATGAGCAGTAGTTTGATAAAGTAACTTATTTTTAGATTTTTGTTTGTGTTAACTTCAATGTGCTGTTAACATGAAGGCAGCTCAAACTGAGTATACATGCAACAAATATATATATATATTTTTTTTTATTGCAAATAAAATTCATTGGGATTTTTTTTTTCTGTAGCATTTTGAGCAATTGTTTTAATGAGTGGCGGAGGTAAGGTCTAAGGGGAAAAATGTTATAAGGATAACCAAGCTGAAATTTAGGGGTAATTTCCTGCCAATCACTAAAATGCTATTACACATTTTAGGGTAATGCCTTTTATTCTAATCAATTCTTATATTCATATTAAAATGTTCACGTCTTGTCTAATTTACTCTTTGGTTTTACATATTTAGAAACCTGACCTATGTTCTGCTTAATCGTGCACTTTAGGAGGGGCTGTAGTGGTCCCGATCCTCCTGTGTGTGCCAAGCCTCCTCCCATACACAAAGAATATTACAGTCTTTGTATGAATATTAACCACTTCTCACAGTCCGTGAGAATTCTGACATTTCTCTCAAGCATGTAAAAATCTGCATTTTTTTTTGCAAGAAAATTACTTGGAACCCCCTAACATTATATATATTTTTTAAATAAAAGGGTTGTTGCAAATTTTTTATGTCTCACGATTAGGGCCGCAACCAACGATTATTTTCATAATCGATTTAATTGGCAGATTATTGTTTCGAATAATGGATTAATCGGATTATAACAACCTTACAAAAAGGTTTGTATAATTTCATATGTAAAGTAAAAAAAAGGCAATTTATTTTTAAATATCTATACTCAGTGGTAAATATAAATGGTATATATAAATGACCAACTACCGTATTTACCGGCGTATAAGTAGACTGGGCGTATAAGACGATCCCCTAATTTTCCAGCTAAAATGCTGGTTTTGGGATATACTAACTGTATAAGATGACCCCTCACTGTGCCATTATACATGCCTCACTGTGCCAGTATGCCTGCCTCACTGTGCCATTATGCCTGCCTCAACGATCTTCCTACCTTCTCTTGTTTGCAGAGTTTCTCAGGCTGCGGGCGTCCATTATTCAAAAGCCGCGCCTCCTCCTCAGGCTGTTCCGTGATAGGCGGAACACTAATTTTCCCAGCAGAGCCTCTGTTCAGTGTTCCGCCTATCACGGATGTCCTCTCGTCCGAGGCCGAGGATGAGAAGGCATCCGTGATAGGCGGAACACTGAACAGAGGCTCTGCTGGGAAAATTAGTGTTCCGCCTATCACGGAACAGTCTGAGGAGGAGGCACGGCTTTTGAATAATGGATGCCCGCCGTCTGACACAGGAACCCGCCGTATAAGACGACCCCAGACTTTTGGGGCATGATTTTAGATGCAAAAAGTCGTCTTATACGCCGGAAAATACGGTATATGGTTCGGGGAGCAAAATCTCTAATCCAAAATCTCTAATCCACTCTGAGAATAACTGACAGAAGATATATACTGTATCTACCATTAGGTAAATATCATCAGACTCGGAGATAGAATTTTTTATTTAAAGCGGTTGTAAACCGCATATACATTTTTTTTTTTTTTTTTTTTAAACCTGCAAGGCAAAAGGCATAATCAGCTAGTATGCACCGCATACTAGCTGATTTTAAAATACTTAGGTGAAGAACACTTATCTAATCCAAGCCGAGCGAGATGTCATCTTGCTCAGGCGTGTCTTCCAGGTATCGCCGCTCCAGCACTGTGATTGGCTGGAGCGGCGATGACGTCACTCCCGCGCGTGCGCGCGGGAGATTTTAAATCGGCAGGGTCCGGCGGATGCCAGTCCTCTCGCCGTGGATTCCCCCCTGCGCATGCGCCGCTGCAATCAGCGGCGCATTGCGAGGGGAATATCTCCTAAACCGTACAGGTTTAGGAGATATTCTTTATACCTACAGGTAAGCCTTATTATAGGCTTACCTGTAGGTAAAAGTAAAAAAGTGGGGTTTACAACCACTTTAACCACTTGCCTACTGGGCACATATACCCCCTTCCTGCCCAGACAAAATTTTAGCTTCCGGCACTGCGTTGCTTTAACTGACAATTGCGCGGTCGTGCGATGTGGCTCCCAAACAAAATTGACGTCCTTTTTTTTTTGGTGGTATTCAATCGCCCGTGCGGTTTTTATTTTTTGCGCTATAAACAAAATAAGAGCGACAATTTTGAAAAAAGACGCAATATTTTTTGCTTTTTGCTATAATAAATATCCCATAAAAAAAAAAAAAAAATTATCTCTGTTTAGGCCGATACGTATTCTTCTACATATTTTTGGTAAAAAAATGTAAAAAAATAAAATCGCAATAACCGTATAGTGACTGGTTTGCGCAAAAGTTATATTGCCTACAAAATAGGGGACATAATTATGATTTTTTTTTTGATTTTTTTACTAGGAATGGCGGCGATCTGCCATTTTTTTTTTTTCGGGACTGGGACATTATAGCGGACACATCGGACACTTTTGACACATTTTTGGGACCATTTACATTTATACAGTGAACAATGCTATAAATATGCATTGATAACTGTATAAATGCGTTAAAAGTGAATATTGGGCATGTATAAGACCATGGATGTAGTCATCATCCGGTGTATGAGGGGTGTCCGCTCCTGGTGGTGAGGTGCTGTAGATGGTAGCCCATCTACAGCACCTCACCACCAGGAGCGGACACCCCTCATACACCGGATGATGACTACATCCATGGTCTTATACATGCCCAATATTCACTTTTAATGTGTGAGTAGCCATTTGGCCGTTCTCCTATTGTATTTCATTATATCGATTAAATGCGTTATTGCACTTAGATTGGGCGCATCCTTGTTTCTTTTTGTCTACCTTTGTACAGAGTATGCTTCTGCTCTTCTGGGATTGCTGCCGCTAAAGTGCTAACTTGGATTTCTTATGGACTCATGAACTCATTATATATTTTCTTTTTCACGAACATTTATTCTGATATTTAGATCACTTGCCAAGGTAGTTCTATTATCCATCTCCCCTTGCGCCATCAGAAAATATATTTTTGATAACTGTATAAATGTAACTGGCAGGGAAGGGGTTAACCACTAGGGGGTGGGGAAGGGGTTAAATGTTCTAGTTTGTGTTCTAACTGTGGGGGGAGGGGGGGTGACTGGGGAGGTGACCGATTTGTGTCCCTATGTACAAGGGACACAATCGGTCTCTCTCCCTGACGGGGACGTGGAGCTCTGTGTTTACACACAGAGCTCCACGTCCCAGCTCAGTTACTCGGCAATCGCGTGTGCCGGGCGGCCATCGCGGCCACCGGGCACACGCACGGGGTTCTCGGTGATGCGCCCCTAGCAGCTTTCTATGACAGCATGTCATATAACGTGCAGTCAGGACAATACAGTTACCCGCCCGCCGTCATTTAACGATGGGCGGGTATCAAGTGGTTAAAGAAGAAAAAATTGCAGATTTTCAGACAGAACTGTAATACTGTATAATTATATGCTGGCCATACTAAAACAATGTCTTCCTTAAAAAAAAAAAAAATTCTAATCGTTAGTGGTGTCAAATTTGACGTTCTTTTTGACCACAGTGATGGAAAAATGCGAGGAAGCAGAATAGAAAACGTCTTGGTCAAATACATTTTCAGACGATGAATGTGGTTTTCGTTCAGAAATTACATTCCTTTTAAAACTGAATGTTAAAAGCAAGTGAAATTTTTCAAATTAAATGTTTTCATTCAGCGAATGTCCAAAGATTTTTCTAATTAATATTTTCATCCGAAAGTGCACACCTATGCAGTTTGCTTTTGATCGGTTTCTTCCATGCTTATTGCTTTGATTTGTGTTTTGGATTTTGCCCAATTTGTTGTAGGACAGATTAAACGCAAATTGCTGCAAAAACTCACTACATGCTTGTCTGCAACTTCTCCATTAAAGTCTATTGAACCAAAAAAGCAAAAGAGCACAGTTTTGCATTGAGAAAAGCCCCTGACCCTTTCCAAATATGCAGTGTCTGAAAAAAAATGTATATGTGAACCTTCCCCTATAGGAAACCATGTTAAATTAACTGCAAAAATCACCAAAAAACGCATAGGTGTGAACCGGGGCTAAGACGTTTAGTAGAAAGCAGCATGCTTTTTTTTGTATCACCTGTCCTGATGGGGTTAAAAAAACAAAAATTAGCCCTTTATAGTAGGGTTAGCGGTATCAGGACCGATACCGAGCATCTGTGCGAGTACTTGTTCCTCGCACAAATGCTCCCGCTGCCTGACCTGATACTTGGTTTGCGGGCGGAGTCAGTGGGCGGAAAGGGCGAGCCAACTCAGTGAGCAGAGCGGGCAAAGTCAGCAGACCTGCAGTCAGGCCTGTCGCTACAGGACAGGCAAAACAAACAATTGCTTGGGGACCCAAGCTGGCCTGGGGCCCCAACTTCCCCTTCCCAGGCTGTAGCATGGCCAAGCTCCTCTTCCTCCCTCCTCGAGTCCTCTGTCTGGCCAGGTACCGCACGGTACAGGATATTCAGTTTCCTGTTCCTGACCGGACTGACAGGAAGTGCACACTGAGTGCTCACTTCCTTTCAGTCCGGCCGGGAACACAGGAAACTCTTGTACCATGCGGTGCCCAGGCACGATCTGTTAGGGGACTGGGGACCCATAATGATAGAACACTGGACTGACAGGAGAAAGAGGAGCTCGGCCACGCTACAGTGGCAGCCTACAGGGAAGAAGGGGAGGTGAGAATAGAAAAACATAGGGACTAGAGGGTGGGGGGGAGTAGGAACATGGGTGTAAAAAATTATAATAAATGTAACATCCTAAATATGTGACCTTGAAGGAGTTGCCGACACCCCGGATGAATAAGAATAATAAAGAATCCCCCAAAGGAGGGGCTTTTAAGGCAACAGTAGTAAGCGTAGTAATGCCAAATACAAAATTATATTTTTAATATTTAATCGTAAAAAAAGGATTATACAATATGGTACATAAAAATACAATAACAAAAATGAGTCGAGACAGATCCACATGAAAACTAAAGGGCCCTACGCGTTTCGGGTAATTCCCTTCTTCGGGGGCCAGGGTCTATGTGGAAACAAGATACATTGCATCAGGTTTACAAAAACATATTATGAAATAATTATACAATGACATCAAATACAAAAACAGCGAGTGTAAAGGTGCAATAAACTAGGTCATACCAGTCATAGAATATCAACTCAGTAAAATCAGGGCATCTCGACTGTGGCAAGATATTCCTAGACAAGATGAAATGTAGGAATGGGGGAAAGGCGCTTCACATCCCAGAAAGAAGCAAACCCTGGACCAAACCTGCCGAGGCGTAAAAAAAGGTTTACAGTCCCTATAGGAAAAGGACAAATTACAAAGGATTGCACAGAAGTAAAAGAAAACTGGTGTATCAATTATTATAATAATAAAGTATAAGGTAATATACCTATCAAAAGGGCGTAAAATCTAGAATGGCCAGGGGGGGTCAGCAGAGAGCACAGCAATAAAAAGCTGAAATGACAATAAGGAAGAAAAGGATGATTTAAAGTAGGGTTGTCCCGATACCAATACCAGTATCGGTATCGGGACCGATACCGAGTATTTGCGGGAGTACTTGTACTCCCGCAAATACCCCCGATACCTAAATAGAATACTCCCCCTCCGCCGCTGCCGCATCGAAAGCCGACGCATGGGTTAAATGGCGTGCGGGAACATTACAGCTTTCATTTGAATATCTGTAGTGTTCCCGCTGCGTATAGACACTCCCCCTTGCTCGGGATTGGATAAGTGATCATCATCTGTCCAATCCCAAGCAAGGGGGGAGTGTCTATACACGCGGGCAAAACAGCTATTCAAATGAATGCTGTGATGATCTGTTCTCCGTGCGGCGGTTTTCGGCGGCTAGGTATGGGGGACACGGCTGGAGGGACACGGCTGGAGGGACACGGCTGGAGGGACATGGCTGCATATGTGGGGGACATGGCTGCGGGGAAATGGCTGCATATGTGGGGGACATGGCTGCATATGTGGGGGACATGGCCTGGGGGAAATGGCTGCATATGTGGGGGACATGGCTGGAGGGACATGGCTGCATATGCGGGGGACATGGCTGCATATGTGGGGGACATGGCTGCATTTGGGGACACATTTTAAAAAAGTATCGGTATTCGGTATCGGCGACTACTTGAAAAAAAGTATCGGTACTTGTACTCGGTCCTAAAAAAAGTGGTATCGGGACAACCCTAATTTAAAGATTAATTTGCACATTAGAAAAAAGGATTCAAATGGGCTTGTGCGCACACGTATGTGAAGCCCTAGACATACCTCTGTTTAACTTATACTGCAACGCCGCCGCCTTCAACCAGGTCAGGCATTACTGGAGGGCGGCGGCATTTAAATAGAGGAGTGGGGCGTAGTTAGGATCGCGTCATGCGTGCCCCGCCCACCAACCATATGATACAACTCAAAAGTGGGCGGGAGGGGGCGGAAGATAGGGAACGCCTCAGCAAAATGCGTCACGGCGCTGGTCATGTGACAAGTAATTAAAGTAAAAAATGCCGAATAGGAAGAGGGCGTCCCGGCGTGAACAGCGGTCATGTTAAAGTATAGGGAGAAATATAGTGACAGCAGGAGCTGTCAGCAAGGATTGTATTGGCAAAGCAAGAATGCTTAATAATTGAGGTCTGCCTGTAAAAGGGGGGGTGAGAATAGAAAAACATAGGGACTAGAGGGTGGGGGGGGGGGGAGTAGGAACATGGGTGTAAAAAATAAGTGTAGCGCTAACGTAGGCTTTGCGTGCGGGGGGTTGCTTGGGGCCCCCAAATTCCTTCAAACGGCCCTGCCTGCAGTATAACTAGCTAGGTAAGCTGGCAGGGTGCAGTGTGCAGGGGGCAGCTGTATCAGGATCGGTGACCAGAGCATCACATTCGGTAGCAGTCAACTTGAACATCCCGATGCCCATCTTGGCACACCCTGCACTTGGCCACAGTAAGCCAGCAGCTGACATCTTTTTTACACCCAGCCCATATAGTTTGGGCTGGGTGTAACAAGATGTCTGTTGATACTTACTGATGCCGAGTACAGGGTGTGCCGAGATGGGCACTGCATCATAGCATTTCAAAATACTTTCCTCATGTCATTTTATTGCTGCATTTCAGTGCCTGCCTGTCGGTGCCATAAGTGCTGCCTATCGGTGCCAGACACCTGTCAGTGCCCATAAGTGCCACCTGTCAGTGCTGCCCATCAGTGCCAGCCACCTGCCAGTGCCACCAGTCAGTGCCACCTATCGGTGCCCATCAGTCAAACTGTCACGTGGCATTAAAAAAAAGTATCAGTGAGTACACGAAAAGTATTGGTACTTGTATTCGGTCATAAAGTGGTATCCGGGTTCACTTATACTGTGAAACAGTGAAAACAAAAAAATATATATATATAATATCAAATACAGTGGAACCTCGGATTGCAAGTAATGTGGTTATCAAGCGTTTCGTACTACAAGCAATTATTTAAAAAAATCCTGACTCGGTTTGCGAATGTTGTCTCGCAACATGACCAGGATTCAAACCTCTGCGGTGTGCATTTGGCCAGAGGTGTGGGGGCGCCGGAGCTGTTTGGAAATACTCGGAAACACTCTGTTCCCCAAGGGTTTCCAAATGCAGCCAAACGGTTTCCGAGTCTCTCCGGAGCCCCAGCCCCCCACCTACCCTCTGGCCACATGTGGTATTGCATGCCATAGAAGTCAAAGTGGAACATATTTTAATTTCCATTGGCTTCTGTGGGGAAACTTTCTTTGATATGCGAGTGCTTTGGATTACAAGCATTCTCCTGGAACAGATTAAGCTCGTAATCCAAGGTTCCACTGTACACCCAGAAGTACGATATATGGGCATTTTAACTAGGAGTCAGACATAAAGCTATATGAAGGGTGGAAGGGAGATGGAAGTATTTTATATTAAAGTACTACTAAAAGCTGAGACTTTTTTTTTTTTTTTTTTCCATGGCTATAATAATTTTAAATATAATGTCCAATAATGGAAAACATTGTCTTTAAATGTAATTGTAATGCCTTCTATTACCTCCAGTCTATCACCCTCCACCTGCTCTGGGTTCAGATGCTGACCTTCCCTGCACACAGTGTTTTAAAGTATTTTTTTTTTAAAACAACAAACATGTTTTTATACTTGCCTGCTCTGTGTAGTTTTGAATGAATGAATGAATGACATGTATAGCGCAACGCATGCGAACTGAATCGCCTCTGGGCGCTTTTTCCAGCCAGTGTCTGCTTGGCTGGTGCGGTCATTATTACCCCGTAGGATCTAGACACACTAGGGACACACAGTCATACACACATATATACATATATACTGGGCCAATTTGGACGAGATCCAATTTACCTACCAGCATGCACAGAGAAGCCCAGATCCTCCTCTTCTGGAATCCCCCACTGATGCTTCTGGCTCCTCCTGCCTTGAGTGCCTCTATAAGAAGCAGCAAAGTATAGTATAGCGTGCTCCTATAGCAATGTAAAAAAAACTTCTGCCTTTAGGCCCACTCACTTCCGGCCCAGGACTACTTGTCCCATGAGGCATTGCTCCTCGCACAATCATAAGTTCTCTGGCACTTACTGACCTGTATGGCCGGTGTACTGAGCTGTATGTGTGCTGCACTGTGTCTTCTGTCATGTATGGACGGTGTACTGAGCTGTATGTGGTGAACTGTATTTCCTGATATGTATACAAATAATGCCTTCTGTATGCAGGCCAACAAATTGGCTGACTGATTAATCGATTATGAAAATAGTTGACTATTTTCATAATCGATTATTTGTTTCGGCACTACTCACGATATTTGAGCAGCAGTTTAATCAAATGCAAATTTTCAGGGAAAAATACACTAATGAATTTTCGTGCACAAAACACAATATAATGCCCAAATTTTGGAAAAATATAAAGAATTGTTATGCCGAATAAATGGATACCTAACCTGTTACACTTCATATTTTCTTATGCTTGTGGAATGGCAACAAACTACGGTACCTAAAAACCGCCATAGGTAAAGCTTTAAAAGCCATTTTGGGTTACCAGTTTAGAGTAACACAGCAGGTCTAGCACTGAAATTACTGCTCTCACTCTGACGTTCGTGACAATACCTCACATGAATGGTGATTTTACCGTTTACATACAGTACAGACCAAAAGTTTGGACACACCTTCTCATTCAAAGAGTTTTCTTTATTTTTATGACTATGAAAATTGTAGATTCATACTGAAGGCATCAAAACTATGAATTAACAAATGTGGAATTATATACATAACAAAAAAGTGTGAAACAACTGAAAATGTCATATTCTAGGTTCTTTAAAGTAGCCACCTTTTTGCTTTGATTACTGCTTTGCACACTCTTGGCATTCTCTTGATGAGCTTCAAGGGGTAGTCACCTGAAATGGTCTTCCAACAGTCTTGAAGGAGTTCCCAGAGATGCTTAGCACTTGTTGGACCTTTTTGCCTTCACTCTGCGGTTCAGCTGACCCCAAACCATCTCGATTGGGTTCAGGTCCGGTGACTGTGGAGGCCAGGTCATCTGACGCAGCACCCCATCACTCTCCTTCTTGGTTAAATAGCCCTTACATAGCCTGGAGGTGTGTTTGGGGTCATTGTCCTGTTGAAAAATAAATTATGGTCCAACTAAACGCAAACCGGATGGAATAGCATGCCGCTGCAAGATGCTGTGGTAGCTATGCTGGTTCAGTATGCCTTCCATTTTGAATAAATCCCCAACAGTGTCACCAGCAAAGCACCCCCACACCATCACACCTCCTCCTCCATGCTTCACGGTGGGAACCAGGCATGTAGAGTCCATCTGTTCACCTTTTCTGCATCGCACAAAGACACGGTGGTTGGAACCAAAGACCTCAAGTTTGGACTCATCAGACCAAATCACAGATTTACACTGGTCTAATGTCCATTCCTTGTGTTCTTTAGCCCAAACAAGTCTCTTCTGCTTGTTGCCTTTCTTTAGCAGTGGTTTCCTAGCAGATATTCTACCACGAAGGCCTGATTCACACAGTCTCCTCTTAACAGTTGTTCTAGAGGTGTCTGCTGCAAAAGGTGGCTACTTTGAAGAACCTAGAATATGACCTATATTTTCAGTTGTTTCACACTTTTTTTGTTATGTATATAATTCCACATGTGTTAATTCATAGTTTTGATGCCTTCAGTGTGACGCTACAATTTTCATAGTCATGAAAATAAAGAAAACTCTTTGAATGAGAAGGTGTGTCCAAACTTTTGGTCTGTACTGTATATGTGTGCTGGACTTGTGCGTACGCATTTGTGCATGAACACAAGGAGATGGGGGGGCGCTTTTAATTTTTGTGTATTTTTTTTTATTGAATTTATTGCCATCACAAGGGATGAAGAAACATCCTTGTGATAGCATGGGCCGTGACAGGTCATCTTTGGAGATCTAAAATCCATTATACCCCAGATCTCTCCTGATTAAACAGAGACTGGTTTGATCTGATGCTTTACAATCCGGTAACCGCTTGTAAACAAACCACAACTGAAAGTGATAATCCTAGTTGTTTCTGATATCACGCAGGGGGAGGAACAATGGAAGTTTCTGCCACTCTTCCTGGTGCATATGATCTGACTGGTCACATCAGTACTGGCTCCCCAGTGGGGAGGAAGAAGGGGCAAAGGGGGGAGGACCCTCTTATCGCCACATGTAAAAGTGATAACGTTTACATGAAATTCCATCAGCGACTCTAAAAATAATGATACCACGACCGTAGCTGCACCCATGCTTGTGATATCATTACTCTGGTTTAAGGATGCATATATGACATCCATATGGCAGAGTGAAAATGGTTAACTAAAACAAAGTAGCCTGTCATTCCATTATTAAACCAGAAGAATGATCCCTCATAACTTAAAGGGGTGTTCCAGCCCAAAATTGTGTTTATTAAAAGTCAGCAGCTACAAAAAGTGTAGCTGCTGGCTTTTAATAAACACTCACTTACCTGCTCCTGCGTTACAGCGACGCTCCGACCTGGGCTCCGCTCCTCTCCCCCCCTCCCCAGCCGGCGTCTCCATCCCGACTGTGGGCACCCAGCCGTGACAGCCTTCGGCTTCAAGGCCGGGCACCCACTGCGCATGCGAATGCGCGAGCCGCACTGCGCATGTGCGCGCGGCTCGCCGCTGATTGGAGAGGCGATCGCATGGGACCTGTCGTGTCCCATGTGATCGCCTACAGGGAGAGGCTGGTGTAGGCGATTAAGGCTTAATCGCCTAACCAGCCCCTCGGCGGAAGCAGGAAGTGGGACAGGAAGTCCCACTCCTACTGAAGCCCCCACCCCCCCCCCAAAAAAAATGACATGCCAAATGTGGCATGTAAGGGGGAGGGGAGGGGATTAAAGAAAAGTAAATTTTTAGGGTGGAACTCCTCTTTAATGTGTATGTGCCTTGGTAGTAGGGTTGTATTGTATTTATGGGGAGATGAGCCAGATTGTTTGTCACTGGTTACCTTTGTTTACCAGCAATCTCTGTGTGAAGCTGCCTACCTGCCTGTTGATGTCATAGAGCTTTGCTGCAGACATAAGCAAACCTACTCTATAGGTATTCATTATCAATCTTGTAGCGGCATGTTGCTCTTGAGTCATTAGCAGGCGACACCTAATGTTCTAGCATCACGTGTGTATTTTGTGTGTGTGTGTGTGTGTGTGTGTGTGTGTGTGTGTGTGTGTATACACTATATTGAAAAAAAATTATATATAGTAATATATTGATTAGGGCGCTCAAAAAATTAAACCCAATTAATATATTGACTCTAAACCCAACTGAATGGGACCAGAACCATAAAGTGATACTGCTTGCAATGCAATAGCCAAAACAGAACTGAACCAGTCCTAATAAAGTAATTGAAAATAAATTTGTGCAAGAACACAATAGTGACAATCTTGATTAAATCATGGTTTTCTTGAAAAACATCCATTGAAGGAACCAATCCAAAACTTAAAGTGACTTGCTACATTCACCTTTACCAGAGTTGCAAACAATAAACGACACCCAAGAGTGCTCAAGGTAAGGATGGCAGCTTACTAGTGCACATTGACCCTTTTAAGTAAAAAAGAGGTCTCATGTGCTTGTTATAATGGATGATGGCAGATAGAGGAAATTGATTCAGACGAGATCAGAACTTCTCACACACTGGCAGGCTCAAATCAGGATATGCAAATAACAAGATAGACCGAACATAGTTTAATCCCATTTAATAAAAAAGTACCGTGCGACTTCAGCCATACAGTTTATATGGCTGTAATCGCATTCAGACCAAAATGGTGCAGGACCCTTTTTTTTTTGGTATACACTGAAATCAGATCGCATGGGTGTTCAAACCCATGTGATCCAATTCCATCTTATTACAAAGTCACACTGCGGTCCGCATACAGATTTGGGGGTGTCATTTTATTTTGGCACCCGCTGCAGAGAGCAGTGTGAACTGCCTGCGAGTCAGATGCGGGAACCCGCACAGGAATCATTGTAGTTCCTGCATCACACCGGTGTGAACCAAGCCTTGGTGTGCAGAATTAATATGCAACTAAATGAAAAACAAACTTTCCCTTCTCACTTATTTTCATCTGGTAAAGTGAGAATAACAAACAAACAACTCCAAAATTTACGAATAAAAATTTCTGACATTTCAAAAACAAAATAGGTGGCAAATCTAACCACCCTTCTTTTCAATAACAGTCATAAGCCTTCCATTCATGGAGTCTGTCAGTTTCTTGATTTGTCGATGATCAACTTTTTGTGCAGCAGCAACCACAGCCTCCCAGACATTTTTAGAGAGGTGTATTGTTTTCCTTCGCCGTAAATCTCCCATTTAGGATGGGCCCACTAGTTCTCAATAGGGTTTAGATCAAGTAAGAGAGCCATGTGATTAGTCTTTTATCTTTATGGCCTATACTGTCTAGCCACACAGTGGAGTACTTTGATGCATGCAAAGAAGCATTGTCCTGCATAATTATCATGGTCTTTTTGAAAGATGCAGACTTTTTTCTCTATCACTGCTTGAAGAAAGTGTTTTCCAAAAACTGGCAGTAGGTTTGAGAGTTGATTTTGCGTCCATTTTCAACCTGAAAAGGTCCAACTAGCTCATCTGTAATAATACTAGCCCATACCAGTACTCCACCTTCACCTTGCTGGTACCTGAGTCAGAGCTCTGTGTCCCTTACTGATCCAGCC
This sequence comes from Rana kukunoris, assembly GCA_029574335.1. Classification (NCBI taxonomy): domain Eukaryota; kingdom Metazoa; phylum Chordata; class Amphibia; order Anura; family Ranidae; genus Rana; species Rana kukunoris. Next base: position 346,442,484 of record CM056053.1, on the reverse strand, counting down.
ACAGGCACATCCAGCTGGTTCTTCAAGAGCCACTCTCATCTCATCAGTCTATAAAATCATTGAAAAATCTGTCTTCAGATATTTCTTGGCCCAGTCTTGAAGTTTCAGCTTACGTACAGAGGTGGTCGGGTTTCCGTCTTCCTTATCTTGGCCATGTCTCTGAGCACTGAACACCTTGTACTTCTGGCACTCCAGGTAGGTTGCAGTTCTGGAATATGATGGCACAGAAAGATAACAGGTTCCTGGTAGCTTCACAGTTAATTTGCATCTTTTTTTTTTTTATCAACAGGTTTCTTGTGACCCTGTTGATTATTTGCAACAAATTGTTTGGTTCTGTGATCACGCCCCAATATCTTAGCAATTTCAAGAGTGCTGCATCCCTCTGAAATACTTTTTTTTTTTTTTTTACATTTTGACCAATTTTTCCTCAGGAAAAGCTGCCTAATAGTTATGCACACCTTGATGTAGGGTGTTTATCTTTTTAGGCCACATCCTCCCTCATAACACAAATACAAATCACCTGATATGCTTAAATCCAATAAGCATTCAGGTTTATACGGCTTATGCCGCGTACACACGGTCGTTTTTTGCGATGAAAAAAAACGACGTTTTTTAAAACGTCATTTAAATTGATCGTGTGTGGGCAAAACGTCGTTTTTTGTCTTCAAAAAAACGACCAAAAAAAAATTCCAACATGTTTGAATTTTTTGTGTCGTTTTTCAAAACGTCGTTTTTTGTTTCACAAAAAGTCACCGTGTGTAGCAAAAACATCGTTCAAAACGACGTTTTTCAACCCACAGAAGCTAGTTATGAAGCGAGCTTCAATGGAAAAGAGTGGTGAACATAACCTTGCTTTTTGTGAAAAAACGATGGTGTGTATGCAAAATTGTCTTTGAAAAGTGACGTTTCAAAAACGTCGTTTTTTACTTCACAGAAAACGTCGTTTTTTTTCATCGCAAAAAAACGATCCTTTGTGTACGCGGCATTAGAGTTGGACAATATGCATACAAAATAAGATTTTGGTCAAAATATTCACTTGTCTAACAATTGTGCACGCAGTGCAATTATTAAGTATAGCTGCCTCCAGGTACAATGTTTTTAAAATATTAAAGGAGTTCTATGGTTACAGCATACTTTAAAGAGGGGGTTCACCCTTAAAACCACTTTCTCCCATCCCATCCAGCATACTGGCGTCAGCGCCAGTATGCTGTCTTTTTTTTTTTATCCGTGTACTTACTTCTAAATAGAGAATTTAATTTTCGTTCTACCGCCGTATATGGCGCCGCTATATCGCGTCACGCCTTCCGAAAACAGCCGACTAGCACTCGGCTGTTCTCGGCGCCTGCGCACAGACCTAGGAGCTGACTGCGCAGGCGCCGTATATAGCCGCGTCACGCCCTCCGAAAAAACCCGAAATAGGACTCGGCTGTATACGGCGCCTGCGCAGTCAGCTCCTGGGTCTGTGCGCAGGCGCCAAGAACAGCCGAGTGCTAGTCGGCTGTTTTCGGAAGGCGTGACGCGATATAGCGGCGCCATATACCGCGGTAGAACGAAAATTAAATTCTCTATTTAGAAGTAAGTACACGGATAAAAAAAAAGACAGCATACTGGCGCTGACGCCAGTATGCTGGATGGGATGGGAGAAAGTGGTTTTAAGGGTGAACCCCCTCTTTAAGTTTAAAACCTCACCATTGTAATAGCAATACAAACACATGTTATGTTTGACAATCTGACAAGCTTACTTGAGAAATCTCTTTTTTATGTTGTGCTTGCTGCCATCTTCTGGCCATCTTGCCATAATATCCTGGATTCCCTGCATGCTTTGCATCTTCTCTGCTACTTTTTGGCTTCTAAGGACGACATATCCCATGGTACCTTACTACCTGCAAGCAGTGATTCCTGTACTTCCTCTGCCTTCTGAAACTCCTCCTCCTCCTCCTCCTCCTCATCACCTCGGCAGTTCAGAAGGCAGGCTCTTTGAATTCTGTGACACAGCAGTGCCTACTCACAGGACACAGTGAATATGTGTTTTAGAACGAATGGAATTAAATATATGGGGATCATCATAAATACATTTTGCAAACTTCAAGATCGTTGGGTTTAACCACTTTTCACCCATGTTCTAGCCGAATGCTGGCTACAGCACGGGCTTCCAGCGCCGCGCTCTGTCAGTGTCGAGACTTACGACTGGCTGATTACCGAACAGGGTTAAGGGCCAATCACAGGCAGGCTCTTTACCATGTGATCAGCTGTCGGCCAATAATGGCTGATCAAGGAAGTAGGCAAGCTGGCTATTGGCTTTTTTTCTCCTCAAGGTCAGCGTGAGGAGAGAAGCATAAATCTGTTAATCGGCTTCTGTTACAGGAACATTAGTCCCTGCCTGCCCATGCCTATCGGTGCCCACCAGTGCCACCTATCAGTGCCTCAGTGTCACCTGTCAGTACTGTCTGTCAGTGCCTCTTCATCAGTGCCCATTGGTGCATATCGGTGAAGGAATAAAAAATCTGTTTGCAAAATTTTATAACAAACGAAAAAAAAATTGAGCATAGATACATTTTAACACCGAAGAATATTACATTTTTACTGGTCTTTTATCATACACATGTTAAAATAAAAACACAATGCCTATACATTTCTTTTAACTGGAGATATTTTAGTGAACTAGAAAATAACTCCTATATTTACAACTATTTATGTCATGGCCCACAAACTGAGACACGGTTTAAATGTATATTACTCCCTCTTATCTCCATAAGACAGAAGGTTCCAGCATTAAACCCCCAAGAATTATCTGGGGAAAGAGGGTAATCTTTAAAATTGATTGTCGTAATGCATTAACAATGTAGTAATGCGCATTGTGAATTTCCATTGTCATTGAAGTTGTAGAATTGTGCATACCACTACACTGTGTGCCATAAGTAAGAGCCTGTTTATGTTAATAGATTAAAGTTCAAATCATTTAAAAGAAAATAGCTAGTACTAGGTGCCTTACACTGATAAGGGTCCCACTGCAAACCATCTAAACCCCTGTCACATAATTAATTAAAAGCTAGGGTGGAGTTGAAAAGTGCATCTTTAAACAATGACTTGTATTTACCCAGCTCTCATTATTTCAGTCCAGTAAACAATCTCGTAACGGACAAATCTCTTTTCTTACCGTGAAAGGGTTACAGACCCCACAATTCAGCACACACGGTCAGTAGGGAGCTGATGGTTGTTGTGTGCCTTTGCTTCACTGGACTTTGCTTTGATGAGGCATGACCTGAAGAAGATAAAGGGCTTAATTTATTATTTTGTAATTTTCAGTACCACATAAAATGAAGAGTCTGAACGGGAGTAAATTGGAAGCAGCATTGTGCCTGGGGAGTCTCTGCATCACTATGCTTGCTTAGAGGAGAGCGTAAAATCACCACTTACATGTACTACAGTTATAAATATTACATATAGCATATTGCAATAGACATTGCAACAAGATGAAATTCACACAGATACACAGATCATTTTCTTTGACAACTTAATCTTGTGGAGAGTGCTGCAGATTCTATCGCAATAAAAAAAGGAAGCAACATCCACGTTTGACATTTAAAGGGACACATAGTCATCACTTTCCTAGTTTAATTTTACCACAGCATAGTAAAGGTCACATCCTCTGTGAAATATGGGAATTTCATTGATGTTCATTTTTTTCCTATGGTATATCGGTGGAATATGAAAATAATATCAACCGTGTTTTCATAGCTGTTTTTCTTTTAAGTTCTCTGTCACTGCAGGTCAGTCTGGTTGGGCCTCAGGTGGTTTCGCTCCCGATGTCAAGCCTTAGCTCACCATAACCCACGCACTTTGGTGTTCTTCCTGAGCCGCGTAGCAAAGTATTGGTAGTTTTAATTAAGCCCTTGAAGATTCACTGTACATTTCTACCATATACAATTTTTGTTCAAAATTGATCTGGGCCCTCACCTCAGAAATCCTCTTTTTCAGAGGGATTACATCTTATTGAAAATTCAGGAAAGATGATATTTCCCTGTAGATGGTTCAATATCAAGTGTTGATAGTATTCTACATTCCAAGTAATTGAGGGGAGGAGAAAAGCTGTTCACTAAATTGATGATTTCAGGATTGCTAGTAGCAGGGCAAGTTAAGCCTATAGTTCCATGTGTCTATAGATCTCCTTTGTAACTCGCTGAGGTGTATTAATAGGTCTGCAGGAGAAAAAATATATTGCATCGCAAATGGTTTCTGCTGTAGGCTGTCCGTGTTAAGATATTTAAGAAAACATGGCCTTTTACATTTTAGTGACTCTGGTAAATATATTATGCAGCGATAGATGTAGTTGACCAGAGCTAAATCATTTGAATTATCTCATTCTAAACAGTCCTGGATTTAGACCTTTGGGGGGGGGGGGGGGGCAGGGCACTACAGGGCAAGACATGTAACTCTGTCTTTTGGCTGAATTCTGATCTAGGGCCAAGCCTGTCCCAAATTCAGCCAATCTCGTGATTTCACGTTAATCTTGCTAACAACCTTTTACCCCATTCAAGATTGTAGAGTGTTGGATTCGCCCCATGACCCATTCGGGGTCAAACGGGGGAGTGAGCTTCTATCTCTAATGCTAATAAATCAATGCTGGTCATTAACTTCACTCCCACACAATGGGTCTGGGCTGTTGCCTGGCACTTTCCAATTTTTTTCCAACAAGGCAATAAATTCCATGACACAGTAATGTTAAAAGAGGCATAGTCAAATAATTTGAGAAGTTGAAATGTAAAACCTCTACCAGAATCCCTAATCCCTTTCTTCTTCGCCTCTGAAGTAAGCTTAACTGTGCCATATCTTGATACCCACAAACACTTTATTTTTTAAAATAATTAAACTAATTTAATGAGTATTACATATTTTTCTAAAATGAAGTATGGGCACTGTCTAGTGTGGGGCCTGGTGAAATTTCCCCTTTTGCCCCCTTATAAATCCAGCACTGGTTGTAAAAACATATTTTCAGCAAGTCTTACATTTAAAATCATTGTCCCCATTTAAAAAAATACATGATAATGAATGTAGAGAAAACTTAAAGGAACGTATGATGATAAAAATGCAGGAAAGCTGACTAGCTAAGCAGCTAGGTGCAAGCTAATCAGCTGTCTTCTTGTTGCCAGATTCTTGATGAAAACGCTTGACAGAGAGGTGCATTTCTAGTCGGTATACTACAGCTGCCATCAACTTGATGTGTCCATGAATAAATGGGTCACAAATTTGTTTGGCTGCATAGATACTTGAATAGATAAGGTAGAATAAATGAAAAGGGCAAGTGATGAGGCCCTCAAACACTATTCTTTGGGCATGCTGTGGGTCCACATCACCACCAGGATCTTAAAAGATGAATAAACAAGGTTAATTGCGAACATTAATTACAATTTAAAAAGTCACATTATTTATGTAAAACCTTTATATCAAAAGGAACAAAACTGTTTACTGTAACTGTCTATGAAGTGTTAGATGGAGCGTGGCTTCAGTTTGTTTGTGTATTTAAATCTTGTAGTCCATCTAACACTAACCTCCCCCCAGACCGACAGTTGTGTTGTCCAAGGGTGTATCTGTGCTACTTGATGAAGAGTGAAGGAATTCTAATACAGGAAGTGTACTACTGGCCAGATGACCAGATACGAATCGAGGGGGAAAAAAAAAAAACGAATGCAGCATCACATTTTTAGTTTTGTATGGTTCAGGAAAGGGCTTGAGCCTTGAGTACATTTCCCTTCATGTCAGTGCAGTAAGTGATGAAAGCTCTCCCCATTGGAGTATTTTTTTTTTTTTTTTGTGAACATATTTGAACAATACATACAACATGGCCATTAAATGTGCTGACTGAGCATACATTTTTTTTATTTTATTTATATATATATATATATAATATATATATTAGTTGGAACAAGGTACCAAATCAATTGGTTGTAGTTTGTCTCAAGGTCATACACATTTCTACAGTAAGAAATGGTGGATTGCTAAACTTGGTTCCACTCTTCCGGTCAATAGCTGCTAGGTTTTCTGCCAGTGTTACTAAAGCGAAGAGATCAAACCTTGGGAGTGTGTCATTCAGACATTTGGAGTCACTGCTTATCTGAAGTATTCTTTGTTGTAAAGAGAGGAACATTATGACATGTGAACCGCTGTATAGCTTATGGACACAATTATGACCTCACTATGATAACTGATTAAAGATCCTAGAAGATTTCAGTTTCTGAAAATGTTATAAAGAAGAGGATACGTTGGTTAAGTTGAGGTTACCTTACCTAAAAATATCTCTATATACAGTTGTGCTCATAAGCCCTGGCAGAATTTGATTTCTTGGCCATTTTTCAGAGCATATGAATGATAACACACACTTTTCTCTTACTCATGGTTAGTGTTTGGCTGAAGGCATTTATTATCAATTGTGTTTACTCTTTTTAAAGCATAATGACAACAGAAACTACCCAAATGACCCCGATCAAAATTTGACATACCCTAGTTCTTAATATTGTGTATTGTTCCCTTTAACATCAATGATGGCTTGAAGTATTTTGTGGTATTTGTGGATGAGGCTCTTTATCTTCTCAGATGGTAAAGCTGCCCTTTCCTCTTGGCAAAAACCCTCCACTTCCTGTCAATTCTTGGGATGTCTTGCATGAACTGCACGTTTTGAGATCTCCCCAGACTGGCTCAATTATATTGAGGTCAGTAGACTGAGATGGCCACTCCAGAACCTTCAATTTATTCTGCTGTAGCCAATGACAGGTCGCCGTGGCCTTGTGTTTTGGATCCTTGTCATGTTGACATGTCCCAGTACATCCCATTCCTGGCTGATGAATGCAAATGTTCCTCCAGTATTGTTTGATAACATACTGCATTCATCTTGCCAGAAATTTTGACCAATATTCCTATGCCTTTTGTAGCTCGCACATCCCCAAAACATCAGCGATACACCGCCGTGTTTCACAGTATAAATGGTGTATCTTTTATGATAGGCCTTGTTGGCTCCTCTGAAATGTGTTTATGGTTGTAGCCAAAAAGCTAAATTTTGGTCTCATCACTCCAAATTACTTTGTGGCAGAAGGATTGAGGCTTGTCTCTGTGCTGGTTGGCATATTTTAAGCGGGATACTTTGTGACATGTGTAACATTTGCATAGTAATGGCTTTCTTCTGGTGACTCGACAATGCAACCCAAGTGCCTCCTTATCGTGCATCTTGAAACCGTCACACCAACGTGTTTTCAGAGAGTCCTGTATTTCACCTGAAGTTAGTTGTGGTTTTTTTTCTTTGCATCCCAAACAATTTTCCTGGCAGTTGTGACTGAAATTTTAGTTGGTCTGCCTGACTGTGGTTTGGTTTCAACAGAACCCCTCACTTTCCACTTCTTGATTTAGTTTTAACACTGCTAATTGGCATTCTCAATTCCTATTTATATCCCTTTCCTTTTTTATACAGTTCAACTACCCATTCCTGCAGATCCTTTGACAATTATTTTGTAGTTTGTACACACCTTCTCATTCCAGGAGTTTTCTTTATTTTCATGACTATGAAAATTGTAGATTCACACTGAAGGCATCAAAACTATGAATTAACACATGTGGAATTGTATACATAACAAAACCTTGTGAAACAACTGAAAATATGTCATATTCTAGGTTCTTCAAAGTAGCCACCTTTTGCTTTGATTACTGCTTTGCACACTCTTGGCATTCTCTTGATGAGCTTCAAGAGGTAGTCACCTGGTCTTCCAACAGTCTTGAAGGAGTTCCCAGAGATGTTTGGCACTTGTTGGCCCTTTTGCCTTCACTCTGCGGTCCAGATCACCCCAAACCATCTCGATTGGGTTCAGGTTCGGTGACTGTGGAGGCCAGGTCATCTGGCGCAGCACCCCATCACTCTCCTTCTTGGTCAAATAGCCCTTACACAGCCTGGAGGTGTGTTTGGGGTCATTGTCCTGTTGAAAAATAAACGATGGTCCAACTAAACGCAAACCGGATGGAATAGCATGCCGCTGCAAGATGCTGTGGTAGTCATCCTGGTTCAGTATGCCTTCAATTTTGAATAAATCCCCAACAGGCATGTAAAGTCGTTCACCTTTTCTGCGTCGCACAAAGACACGGTGGTTGGAACCAAAGATCTCAAATTTGGACTCGTCAGACCAAAGCACAGATTTCCACTGGTCTAATGTCCATTCCTTGTGTTCTTTAGCCCAAACAAGTCTCTTCTGCTTGTTGCCTTTCTTTAGCAGTGGTTTCCTAGCAGATATTCTACCATGAAGGCCTGATTTACACAGTCTCCTCTTAACAGTTGTTCTAGAGATGTGTCTGCTGCAAAAGGTGGCTACTTTGAAGAACCTAGAATATGACATATATTTTCAGTTGTTTTACACTTTTTTGTTATTCATATAATTCCACATGTGTTCATATAGTTTTGATGCCTTCAGTGTGACTCTATAATTTTCATAGTCATGAAAAAAAAAGAAAACTCTTTGAATGAGAAGGTGTGTCCAAACTTTTGGTCTCTACTGTGTGTGTGTATATATGTATGTATGTGTATGTATATGTATGTATGTGTATATATATAATAAAATATGCCTGTGTGCATGTGTAGAAGTACTGAAATTAAATCCATGATATTATCTGTAAAATATGTTCACAATCTATGCAAATTAGTGGAGTAAAATGTAGATTTGGTTCCAATAAATAATCAACTATTTTCCAATGGAACCACTTAAACATTACTCCACAAATCTAAGGGGACTGAGATTGCATTACTTCATCAGAAATGTATTTTCGATTAGTTACAAAGAGTTCTACTATATTTTATTGGGCCGTTAAACAAGATAACCAGTTGATGTAAAATTGGCTTTCTTACTCCCCCCCCCCCCCCAGAAAACATAATCTGCTCTTTATTGTAGGTTGGAAAAGTTATATATAAAACCTACGTTTACATTCTAAACCTTACTTGAGTTTGTGGATGATAATCTTGATTTCCAGCTGTTTTTAAAATCGTTTGTAGTATTTCCATATTGAGAAACAAATACTCCTGATATGCAACGTTCTACAGACAAAAGTTTAAAGCTGAACTTCCTTGCAGCTTGCACAGTTGTATGGGCTCCTCTCCTCTATAGATATTGCTTAATTTGATTTCACTGCACACTGTTAGCTGCTTACAATTTAAATTTGAATTTTCATCAAGTCAGATAGAGCCAGCCTTATTTCTTGGCTGTGAGTGTTCAGCATCATCTAGTCCTTTCCTCCTATGGCCCTTTAATTCATTAGATTTCAGTTCTTTTAATTATGAAGAATAAACATTGAAGTGGGCGTTGCCTTGGGCAGTCTGTACACAAATGTAGCACAGTGGCTAAGTGGCAACCACCTAGCAGCACTAGGGTCGTCTGTTTAAATCCCAACCACGGGACTATCTGCCTTGAATTTACATGTTCTCCTTGTGCCTACCTGAGTTTCTCTCTCCCTCCAAAATACATGCTGGTAGGTTAGTTGAATTCTGTCTAACTTGGCTCTGGTATGTATACATTTTTGGGGACTTTAGAATGTAAGTTCCTAGAGGGCAGGAGGGACTGATGGGAATGTACATTATTTGTGCAACGTGCTGTATGCAGTTGTTATAGTGGCATGAACTTTTAATGTGATGCAGCTGCTGAGTTCAGATGTGGTGACGTGCATTGTGGGGTTCAGAAGGAGGATAGCAGTCCTTCCTGTACTACTAGGCGGCACTCATCCTAACTGCTCCATCCTAGAGAAAAAGACAGGACAGAACCTGCGAAAATTATCAGAGGTGTTTGGGGAAGGCCTACAGGTATGGGAGGAGCATAAATAGATATTTTTAACCACTTTGAATCCAGGCTAATTCTGGTATTTCTCTCCTACCTGTAAAAATCATCCTTATTATTAACAAAGACCCTAGAGAATAAAATGGCCGTTGTTGCAATTTTTCATGTCTCACAATATTTGCGCAGCAATTTTTTTCATAGGTTTAGAGTTTGAGGAGGTCTAGTGCTAGAATTATTGCTCTCACTCAAACGTTCATGGCAGTACCTCACATGTGTGGTCCGAAAATCTTTACATATGCTGGCACATTTGCTTATGCATTTGAGCACGAGGGGACAGGGGCGCTTTAAAAAAAAATATATATATATATATTTTTTTTTTTATTTGTTTTTACACTGTCTAATTTTTTTAATCACTTTCATTCCTATTACAAGAAATGTAAACATCCCTTGTAATACGTATAAGGTGTGACAAGTCCTCTTTATAGAGACATCTGAGGTCAATAAGAATCCAGATCTCTCCTATACCCTGTAAAGCATGAGAGAAAAAAAAAACATTGATCTGTGCTTTCCAGGGTAAAACACTGGCAGTGTTTACATTTTCCAGCGCCGGAAGTGGTGCCCAGGATCATAGAGATGGCTGGGGGCCATCTGGTCCCCAGCCAGCTCTATAGTAATCCAGAGCCGCCACTGGATCGGTTCTCTGGGTCACCAACCGCATGGAAGACCCCGCCACCTGTAAAAGCCTTCCAGTGGCTTACTTGTTATCCACTGGGTTGACTTTTACAGGATAGGGAATCGCCATATGAAAACCAAGATATCTAGATGATGACTGTAGCTGCACGTATTTTCCGGAAAAGGCCACTTCAACCTAAAGACTTCATTCTGACGGAAAGTAGTTAACCAGTTAAGGACCCCCGCACGCCTATGTACGTCCACAACATGGCTCGTACAGGCACAAGGGCGTAAATTTACGTCCTCGCCTTAGTGCGGTTCGGGGGTCCCATCGGGACCCCCTCCGCGGCGTGCGGCGGTCCCCCTGGCTCTGGGAGCGATCGCCGACGAGCGGGCGGATGTCCGTGTTTTCCGCCCCCCCCGCGATCGCTCCCAGCCAATGGGAGCGCGCTCCCAGCCTGTCACTTCCTCCTCCTGTGTTTACACAGGAAGGAGGAAATGATCATTTCTCTCATCGCAGCGCTGTTTCCCAGCGCTGCTGATGAGAGAAGACATGCCAAGTAAGTGTGCACCAACACAACACTGACACACACTCACATAGGCATATTAACCCCTTGTGATCGCCCCCCCCACCCCCCTGTCACAGTGTTACTGAATGCAGTGATTTAATCACTGCATTTAGTGTCAGTGTGACAGGCACTGTAAAAAACAGTTAGTGTTAGGTTCAGGATAGCCCCCCCACCCCCCCTAATAAAGTTTTAACCCCCTGATCACCGCCCTAGTTAACCCTTTCACTCCCTATTGCCAGCGTCACTAAGCGATCATTTTTCTGATCGCTGTATTAGTGTCGCTGTTCCCGCTAGGTAGCTATTTTTTTTATTACGATTTTTTTTTTTACTAAAGACATGTGGCTAAATAAATTTTGGCCTAAATGTTTTACTAAAATTTAGTTTATTTGATTTTTTTTTTAACAAATAGTAAAAAAATAGTGATTTTTTTCAAAATTGTCGCTCTATTTTAGTTTATAGCGCAAAAAATAAAAATCGCAGAGGCGATCAAATACCACCAAAAGAAAGCTCTATTTGTGCGAAGAAAAGGACGCAAATTTTGTTTGGGAGCCACGTCGCACGACCGCGCAATTGTCTGTTAAAGCGACGCAGCGCCGAATTGTAAAAACACCTTGGGTCATTTAGCAGCGTAAGTGTCCGGGTCTTAAGTGGTTAAAGTTGAATGTGTTTAAGATTATGGAATAGTGTCCATGAACTGCATAGAGTATTTTTTGAAGCTCAACTAATCCTTTCATTTGTTGCCTGATTATCCTTCTGAAAAGGAAAATATTCAATGGAGAGATATTTTTGGGTATTGCAGTGTTAATTTTTAGATAGTATATCAAAAAACACTTGTTCAATAAAGAAGGAAAGCACTAAAATACTCTAAAATAGACTAAAGATATACTTTCTTAGTACCTATTTATCGGCACAGTTTTACTTGTGTTTACAAGTGCACCTTTCCTCAAAATTGCACTTCTTATGAATTAACAAGGCGCATGCTAACATTAATAAAAAATAACTTGACATGCCATGAATAAAGAACAGCTAATCCTGAGTTCCTCATGTGTCCTAAAGCCTAGGTAGCCTATATCATATTCTCTCTGACTATCATGTTACCTTGGGATTTACATCATTACAGACTTCAATTGTTTCATCTGCGAAACCCTGTCTGATAAACTAGCAGTAAGAGACATGTGGAATATTTTGTTTCGTTTTTTCGTTTTCGTTTGGAAAATAAATGTATTTAGTTACTCCCGAAAATCGTTTTGATTTATTTCGTTTTTCATTGGGGAATAGCTTTCGTCCGAAAATCCAATAATACTTGGTTTCTGTGGAATGGTCAAAAGAATATTCGACTAAACGTCGAATTTTTACTTCGAATCGTACATTTCCGGTCGAATATTCTGCCTACAAGAATTCTAATGTTGTATGACTAGTAATAATGTTGAATCTATTTTCTCATAAATCGAAATCTAATCTCTGTAATGTCGAATCTATTATTTCTATACTGTCTAATCTTTTCCCTATACTGTCTAATCTTTTTCCCTATACTGTCGTATCTTTTCCCTATAATGTCGAATCTCTCTATATCGAATTTTTACCACAACGAAAAAGAAAATAAAGCATTTTTTATGTCGAATCTTTCGGTTTTCGTTTCTTGCTCTTTCGTTATCGTTTGTTAAAACGATAACGAAAAAAACAGATTTTCGGACGAAAATGCGTTTTAACGAAAACTAATGCACATGTCTATAAGATAAAGGGATCCACTAGGAACCACATTAGTAGCACTAATAATCAGAAAACCAAGCATTTACATCTAATGAACAAGTATGGCTGCCACCTTGTGCTTATATAATACAATACATAGAAATGCCTTTTTTATAAACTAAAACCCAATGATCAAATATCTGAAAACTTTATATTCAAGCAGATAATTTATTGGATTTGTATTCCTGAGATACTATTTTCACCAACATTTTAGTTGTTCCTTTTATTACTATGGCCAAACTTGTGTTTGTTTATGCTTGTTTGTAATATTAACATGTTCTATTTAAATGACTCTTAACCCATTTTTAAAATATATATATGTTTTTGACAGAAGAAGACTTACCAGTGCATCAAGTGCCAGATGGTATTCTATAATGAATGGGATATTCAGGTCCACGTTGCAAACCACATGATTGGTAAGTGGAGATTTTATTTCAAATGGATTTCTGAAATGTTAAATTTATAAATGCAAAATTTTCTTGTGTAGTTACTGTCTTGGGGCAACTTTTTATTTGCCTTCAACACATCCCTGTTCTATACCAGTTGATACAAAGTGATTAATTACATTTGGCCCACAGGAAATATTGGTGTACGTCCAGCTTTAGTCATACCAAAGAACAAACATACTGTACAGTATATGTCGGGGCGATTTTTTTTCTTTCATGACAGGTTTTCTTTAATTGTTAGTATTTACACCCCTTCTTGTTTTTAAAAGGACAGTTTTGTGTGTGCATGAATACATTATTAATGAAATAAAACATTACCATTAATCTGTTAACACAGAAAATTAAGTATGTGAATGAGGAAATGAAGTGTAAATTTAAGTGTCTTTAAAAACAAAATAATTTGCATTTGTGTCAGTGTGGCACCTAATGGGAATTTTGTATGAGATCAATCTTCTCGGGTTGTAATGGTATTTAAATTATACATCATACTTGTTCATTAGAATGCATTGCATTTTAATTCTAGCTACAATGCTTTGATTTTGATATTTCAAAAATTAAAATGGTCAGTTGGGGTACACAAACTTATAGTTGCCAGCAATTAATCTGCAGTATGCTGCAAAATAAACCTGAAAGAATAATTCATGTGGCACAGCTAGCTACAGTTTAACAAATATTTATTGGAGTGTAGGTTCACAAGCACACATTTGGCACTGCATGATATCTGGTAGGGATCTAGCTAAAATACCTCAGAACACCTGTGCAAAATGTACTGATGCAGCATGACCTGTGGGCATAAGAACTGCTAAGGCTCCATGCACACCGACCTAAGAAAAACGTTGTTTCTACAGAAGTTTGGCGTTTTACTTGTAGAAGCAGCTCGATGTTATTAAAGCCCAGTGTGCTTGGAGCCTTAGGGTTCATGTACACTACAGCGTAGTTTAGGAGCTTTTGGCAATTTTTTTTGTCCATGTACACACAGGCTTTTACAAGAGTTTAGAAGCTGCTGCTTTTAGGGGATTTGGCTGCATTTTGCGTTTCCCTCTACTGGCGGTCAACCTAGTACATGGGCTCTGAAGCTGGCCATAGACTGTTTGCTTGATTTTTGGCCAATTCCTGCTGAATTGTGGGTGGATCATCAGCACCATTCACCTTGACAAACGTACATTTAAATAAACGACTGAGCCAAGTATAAAATCATCTAGTGAAAAGTTTGGATATTTAGTCACATGCGGTTGCTAAATACCATAGCTGGCAGAGGAGATTCCTGTATGTTTGGTATTTAGTGTTGATAAGGTAATCAGTGGATTTTAGAGCCAGCAGATGGAACAAGAGAAATCTAGTTTTGTATGACTAGCATTAGTTAGAGGTGCATAATGTTGAGACTTCCAGTGGTGTATTAGAGAGACTGTTGACCTTTCAACAAAAATCTTCCAATAAGATTACTTGTGAATTTAAGAAGGTTTAGGCATGTTTTTTACCTGTGAATGCCTACCTTGTGTAGATCCAAAAGGCCCAAGACTGCTGATGGGCACGACCATATTGGATGCATTGTCAGCAGCCCAAGCAAACTCAGAGCTGTCTCTGAAATTGCACTCTTTTTTTGCATATTCACACGGCTGGTGTGCATTGTGCTTGCTCAATGCAATGCTGTGCATTGTTACAATGCTGCTCTGTTCACCTCACTGACTACACTGATAGCAGCATGAGCCATTGGTTCCTGCTGCTGTTAGTCATGTCCTGTGAGTGCTGTAAGCAGGGTCGAGCCACATTGTGTACATCTATGGACACATCCTGGCTCGGAAGCACACCCAGATTGCTGCATGGGGCACTCTAGAAAAAGGAGGAGTGGACAGTGCCAGTGGGGAACTAAAAGAAAATGTGGACTTGTAGTGCAAAGTGGATTTACCTTTAGTAAATAAACCCCTCTGTTTGCAGCAGACTGAGAGGCTGAGCTCACAATGCCTCTGACTTAATGGACAGCTTGGAGCCTTGGACCAATGGTAAAGCACTGTTAGAACAAGCTGTCCAAAAAAAATGCTGCAGTAGAAGCTGTCCTCTCAATGCAGTGTCATAAAAGGGGGCATGTGTCTAAAAAACAAATGCTCCCTCCCAGCCCTCTTAAAGCGGAGGTCCACACCAAAAGTGAACCTCCACTTTTTGGAATCCCCCCACTCTGGTGTCACATTCGGCACCTTTCAGGGGAGAGGGGGTGAAGATACCTGTCACGCCCCTCCCCATTCCATCCCTGCTGTCTTCTGGGAAAAACACAGGCCCCAGAACACAGCGGGGACCAGCGAGGATGCGCCACGTGACTTGCGCATGTGCAGTAGGGAACCGTGCAGTGAAGCCGCAATGCTTCACTTCCTGATTCCCTCACCGAGAATGGTGACGGGGCAGCTGAGAGATGAGCGATTGCTCGGCTTCGGCTGCCAACATCGCTGGCACCCTGGAGAGGTAAGTGTCCATTTATTAAAAGTCAGCAGCTGCAGTATTTGTAGCTGCTGGGTTTTAATATTCTTTTTTTTTAGGTGGACCTCCACTTTAACTAGAAGAAAAAACATTGGTTTATGGGTATAAGATTTACCCAAATCCATGTTTTTCTTACACAGTTAAGAGGGAGAAGGAGAATCTGCCGCCTGCTGAAAAGGTAGTTTTAACTGATTGCCGACCAGCCGCCGCAGTTATACGGCGGCAGGTCGGCTCTGCTGGGCGAGATCACATAGCCATACGTCATCTCACCGTTCAGCCAATAGGGGCGTGCCCCCCCCCCGCTCGCCCCTGATGCCGATGCACGTGCGATCACCACCGGGCACCCGCGATAGCTCGTTACAGAGCGAGAACCGAGAGCTGTGTGTGTAAAAACATAGCTTGCGGTCCTGTCAGGAGGAGAAATTACTGTTCGCTGTTCATACAATGTATAAACAGCGATCTGTCATTTCCCCATGTCAGTCCCACCCCCCTTAACCCCCCTGCCGGTATCCCCGAGCGCGACTCGGGTTGGATTTTTCATGTAAAAATTGATATCCCCGAGTCGCGCTCGGGGTGAATGCAGAGCCTGCAGCGCGTGCTGGCTTACCTGTTTATCCAGGCGGGGTACTGTACTTACCTTGTCCCTGGATCCAGCGATGCATCCCCGCTGTGTGAGCGAGTGGCGTCCTCCATTCGACTCACACAGTGCCCGCACGCCGCCGATCTCCGTTCCCTGCGACGTAACGGCGCACGGGGGCGGAGACCGGCGGCAAATTCAAAAAAGTAAACAAACACATTACATACAGAATACTGTAATCTTATAGATTACAGTACTGTATGTAAAAAGTACACACCCCCCCTGTCCCTAGTGGTCTGCCCAGTGCCCTGCATGTTCTTTTACATAATAAAAACATTTTTTTTGTGCCTGCAAACTGTAGATTGTCCATAGCAACCAAAAGTGTCCCTTTATGTCAAAAGTGATTTTAGAGCAGCTAGAAAACAGCGATAATAAATTATAATCACTTGCAGAATTGAGTGATAGCGATTTGTGGGGGAATTCGTCATAAAAAAATAAAAGTAATGACAGCGACAATTCTGCAACTGAGCAAATTTCAGTGATTTTGATTTGGTTACATTAGTGAATAATTTTTATTATAATTACATTATTATTTGTTATAATTATTTATAGTTATTTATTATATTATAATTTTATGATTTTGTGTTTCAAACTTTATCATACCCGGGATGTCTACTAGACTCTGGTTTGGACAAATTTAAATGAGTTATTCCTAAAAATTTCAGGCCTACAGTATAAAACACAGAATTTCCATACAAAATAATTGTACCGCTTTTGGTACGTAATTCCAGACAGAATCATACCGCCAGGGAGGTTAAGTTAGAACACACCCAGGGAACATAATTAACCCCTTCCTTGCCCCCTAGTGTTAACCTTCCCTGCCGGTGGCATTTTTATAGTAATCAATGCATTTTTTTTTGCACTGATCGCTATAATTACTAGTAAAAAAAAAACATTAATAAAAATGCCATAAAACTATCCCCTATTTTGTAAACGCTATAACTTTTGCGCAAACCAATCAATATGAAAAATATGTAGAAGAATACGTATCGGCCTAAACTGAGGAAAAATGTTTTATATATATATTTTTGGGGGATATTTTTTATAGCAAAAAGTAAAACATATTAATTTTTTTTTTAATTGTCGCTCTATTTTTGTTTATAGTGCAAAAACTAAAAACCGCAGAGGTAATCAAATACCACCAAAAGAAAGCTCTAGTTGTGGGAAAAAAAGGACGCCAATTTTGTTTGGAAGCCATATCACACGATCGCAAAATTGTCAGTTAAAGCGACGCAGTCCCGAATCGCAAAAAGTGGCCCGGTCATTGACCAGCAATATGGTTCCGGGGCTTAAGCGGTTAATAAAGCTAAATCATATATGATTATGCTATATGTTATAACATAATTCATTATTTATCTATTTACTGTGGAATTACTGGTTAGAAGTTGTAACTTCAAACCTCAGTAATTTGTCCGTTAAGCAATCAGTTTTTGAAAATATAGTAAATTACTTTAAATATAATATATAATTATTTGTATATTACTTATCGTAATTAACCACTTGCCACACAGGCCAATTCTGACACTTCTCTCTTACATAAGAAAAAATCATATTTCTTTTGCTAGAAAATTACCCAGAACCCCCCTACATTATATATATTTTAGCAGACATCCTAGGGCAGTGATGGCGAACCTTGGCACCCCAGGTGTTTTGGAACTAAATTTCCCATGTTTTCTATACACTCTGCAGTGTGGTTGAGCATGGAAAATGTAGTTCCAAAACATTTGGGGTGCCAAGGTTCACCATAGATGCCCTAGGGAATAAAATGGTGGTCATTGCAACTTATGTTCCACGTTATTTGCACAGCAATTTTTCAAACGTGTTTTTTTTTTTTTAACAGTTTCATGAATCTATAAAACACTAAAGTTATCCCAAGTTTTTTTACATTTTTTTTTGTATAATGTGAAAGATGTTAGGCCAAGTTAATGAATACCTAATCTGTGACGCTTTAAAATTGCGCACCCTCGAGGACCCGCGCCCAGTTTAGTACTTGAGAATCTCCATTGGAGATGCTTTAATTTTTTTTTACAGGTTATATGTTTAGAGGAGGTCTAGTGCTAGAATTATTGCTCTTGTTCTAATGATTGTGGTGTATGTAACCTGTGTGTATCTTGCTCTGATACTAGCCAGTGCCTTACCAGCCACTGACCTCTCCACACATTCCTGATGTCTGGGTGTATTTGGATAGCCACTGCCAAGGGCTCCAGGGCTATTATTATTATTATTATTATTATAATGCAGGATTTATATAGCGCCAACAGTTTGCGCAGCGCTTTACATCAGTGAAAACAGTACCGTCCCAATACAAATCAATACAGGAGGGATCAGAGGGCCCTGATAGGGAAAAGGGGGCATCCCTGCTTTGGCATACTGAAAAGGAGCAGTAATCCCATTCTAATCCCATCAAGCACCATATAATAGAGATGAACAGAAACAGACATGCTTGAAGTTTAGCCTATGTAACCACTCCATTAGAAACCTTAGAGAAGTGATTGTAGACATGAAGAAACGGAAAGTGTTCTATGCAGCCTTGCCAAATGAAAATAGGAATAAAATGAGAAAAACAAATGCAGCCACCATATTTATGAACAGGAGGATTGTAGTATATACAATTTTTATTTTGAGTTTTATATTCATTCCAAAGCATTTTTTGGGTCAAATCTTAGCAATGTTCTGAGAATGGATAATAAACATGACACTTTGTGCCCAAAAAACGTAAAACATCTAATGATTTTCAAACCATTAGCATGGAAAAATAGGTAATGTTAATTTTCCAAAACATGGCTTCATTTTTTTTTTCCCTAAAGAATGGAAACATTCGTTTTATAGCAGTTGATCATATTTAAAGTTGCATATAATGTTCATTTTTTTAATTCATGGAAAGTTGGTTAAATATGCTTAAAAAAATGCTGAAACATAAAATACGTCAAGTACTTCTTTTATCCATTTTGTACTATCCCTGAGGGCAATTTGAAGGAAATGAGATGTCGGCTCCCATATGATATTCAGTGGTGACATTTAGAAAAGTCATATTGCCAGACAGTAATTTGAACAGTTGGCCATTCGTGCCAGATTTATGAAGTGAAATTAATTTACTACTTGTATTGTGCTAAACAGTCCAAGATCAATGAGCAGTGCTTCAGAATTTTGCAAGAACATTAGGATTATGCTGAAGTCTCTCCTTCACCTTTTATATGTACAATATAGTAAATCATCACATTAGCTGCAGGAGAAGTAGATGATGCAGGCCCTGAAGATTGCAAGGCTGAATGGAACCTTGACTACTGCACCTAAAGTAGGCTTTCTATATTTTGTTCCTATACATGTAAAGGATTCTTTACACTCGGAGGGGTTGATTTACTGAAGGCAAAACGGTTGTTCACTTTGCAGGTGAAGTTGCACATTGCAAGTAAAGTTTCACTTTGCATGGCAATTTTGCCTTAATGAATGAGGTGAAGATCTACTGGATTCTATCATCAAATCATGTTCAAGCACAGTATGCCTTTTCCTTGCACATGATTGGTTATTCTTTACAAAGTGAAATTTCAACCCATTCACTAAGCTCTTGGGAAAATTCCAGTACAAAGTTTAACTTGTAAAGTGAACAACTTCTTTGCCTCTAGTAAATCAACTCCATAGTGTGTGCCCAATTAACATGTGAACCTTTCAACTTTAAGAGCAAGAGACAAAAATTACAACCTAATGCTAAACCCATTTATAGGTACATTTTAGGACAAAAACGGTTTTAGGTGCATCAAAAAACAGTCTGGTTTTTACCTAATGGCGAGCCTTTTCCCTTTGGGTATTGTGATCATAAGAATTGAGGACCCAGGATTCTTTTGCGCTTCTGTGATATTCTATCTCCATCTTGCCTACAAGTGGTGTTTTAAAGGCTGTTCCAGTCAGAGTCACTGCTTGCTACCCTTGGAGACAAAGGCCCTGGCTGGGTATGAGCCACAAGCGATCCAGCTTGTGATAGCTGGTAAGTGTGCACTTTATGTGGCGGCGGATACACTTTGCATGTTGGTGTGAGTTTGTCATCTGCGCGAGGAGGACTCCAAACACTTGGTGTTTGTTCTTCTATTGCCTATCGGCAATGCTTTCAAGGACCTAATTGCTCATGTTGCTGACCTATTTCTTGGGACTCAACAATCCTTAGTGACTCACATGTTGTCATATTTTTCACTATTGTCACAATTTGTCACTAATTAGGTCTGGTTTCGAGTGCAGCTTTTATATTGTCTATTTGTGTGTTTTCCTCCCCTTAGAGCTGCTGCAAGTTTCAGGGTTTTAGGACAATGCGCAGTTTTGTTTTAGATTTTTACACAAGTTAAATACTGTATGTAAAAAGAGTATAAATACTAAAACCATGAGCACCACCGAATTATCAGCCGAAAACACTGTCCCCCAGATAGTCCCTCCTCCTGTATGGAGGTCACCACCATAGCCTAAACATGAGCATAAGAGAAAAAATAATCCTGCGGAAAACACCAAGACGAGGTGTCTCCACGGATAAAGTGGCTATTAAGGCAGTGACGGGCAATATCTGGGTGTAACAAATTGTTTTTAATAATAAAAAAGATTAATGTTAATAATACAGTTAATAACAATGTATAGTATCAAATAGGTTCATGAAAGTAAACCAAAGGTATAAGAATTACCAACAGATAGTGGCCGGGCAGTGCTGCACCAGTGAAACTTGTTCACTGCATGGTGCAGGCAAAAAATACATAAGACAAGACTGAGACAGACATAGACAACGTATATCTAAAGCGGTCCGGACGCCAAGTTGGAGCAGACCCGATGCTGTTCCCCAGTGGTAAAAATTTACCATAAGTAAATTACTAAATGTAAAAGAATAAGGGGAATTATCAGCGGGGCATCCCCACGGGAGATAAATTGTAAAGCTAGCTAATAACCCGAAGTATTGAGCAATGTGCTAGGGTTGCAAAGTTTTGTCAGCAAAATATTGTACATGAGAAAGTGGGCAAGTTCAAATAGGAGTACCACTGTCCAAAGGTTGAATGTTATCCAGAGCTGAGGTATATATAAAGAGAGAGAAAATTGTTGTCTCCTATGTACACCAATATATGGTCAGGGATTCCCATGTACAGATTTGCTTGTCACCGTCCCAGTATATGTATGTCTAATAATGGCCAGAATGCATGAATAGACAGTACTTCAGTATTTGTCGAATAGACATATTTAGACTGTCATGATATTCATTGTGCATTTAAGGCATAAAGACATGTGAGACAAAAGTTAGAACTCAAGTACCAAAGTTAATGTAAATCGATGTAAGTATGGAACGATCTTACCCGAGGTACTGTGTGACCCAATTGTATAGCTGACAGCCTCAATGAGGGATATGCTTTAGTTGGCGTCTGTTGTATTCAGATGCGTATTTGCTTGTCAGGTACGATTGTAGAGTCTTTAGTTCAGAAGCAAGACTTTCAAATGTCTGTGTGGTGTCTTCAGGGTTAGACTGTATGGCTGGCACACACTGTTATAATATGATGTCTTTGCATCTTTTGTTTCATCTCACACAAAAAAACAATACATAGAAAATATCTTTAGACATTAAATACATTGAGCAGTGGTGAGAAACAGGTACTACAATTGGAAAATAGTTTTCAAATCTATGGCGCACCCTAGTGGTTCCAAAGTTAGTATTTCCATTTGTCATGTACCTATTTGTCATAATGGCCCTGGGGACACTTTCTTAATGGCAGGACTCCGCCAAGATGGGTCAGGATGAGGAGCTAACGGAAGTAGCTTATTACATGGCTTTATATTGACATGGCACCCTAATCCTCTGGTTCCTGCTACCAAAGTGCATTTACTCTAAAAAGGGTTGCATGCTGAGTTCGGTGTTCATACCTAGAGGTGCGAGGGACTTTAAAGTATAGATCCACCATTTCTCCTTTTGGCGCAGGATCCTATCGAAGTCTCCTCTTCTAGTTGGCAACTTTAAAGAGTTGATGCCTTTAACCTTTAGCCCATCGGGCCTTCCTTCATGACATAGTGCGAAGTGTTTTGCCACAGGACTTTCGCGTCCTTTTTCGGGGTCTTTTTGTTATTCCTTCTACTTTCTAATCTCTCTTAGGTGCTCTCCAACTCTAATTTTAAGTTGTCTTTGTTTTGCCTATATAGATCTTTGGGCATGGGCAGGTCAGCATGTATATGACTTTCTGTTGAGCAATTTATGAGCTCTCTAATCTCATATTCTCTTTCGCCTTTTGCGTCTCTGAAGACCCTGGTACAATTTACAAAGGGGCAGATTTGGAACCTTGAGCATTAAAACAAGCCCAGACTGCGCGGATATTCCGATAACCAGGATGTGCTCCCCTGCCGTGTGTATTCAGGTTGGATGAGCAGATCCCCTAGATTTTTGGCTCTACGGGCTGTCATTTTTGGACTCTCACCAACTATGCCAGCCAGGCCTCGATTACTGGTGAGTATACCCCAGTGTTTTTCTAGTACTGTTCTTACCCTATTCCATTGGGGCCCAAAAGTTATCAGTCTTATGGGGCCAGATTCATTTTTTATAGTTTTTTTTTGTCTGGATTCATGAGGAGCAAGTTCTCCCAGCTTTGTTTTTCTACTTTCCTTTTTGCTAGTTTAATTTGCCTGTGGGAGTACCCTCTTTCTCAAAACCTCCCATATAGTTCCTTACTCTCCTTGTCAAAAGTAGCCAGGTCAGAGCAATTTCTTTTGATCCTCATGAATTCCCTCACCGGGATGCCATTTTTTTGCCACTGTGGGTGGTGGCTATCTGCCTGTAGCAGGGTGTTTGCCGCTGTCTCTTTTCGAAAAGTGCTTGTGGTAAGTTTACAGTCCTTGATCCCGATTTTTAGATCTAGAAAGACTATTTGAGACCTATCGTACATGTAGGTTAGCTTAATATTTTTGTCATTGACATTGAGTAAGCTGATGAAGTTATGTAGGCTATCAATGTCGCCTCTCCAGATCATCAGGACATCATCAATATACCTCAGCCATGTGTGTACATGGCTGAGGTATAGCGGCATCACAAAGACATCCTCCTCCTCCCATAGACCCAAGTGTAAGCAGGCATAGGCAGGCGCCCAAGCTGCGCCCATTGAGGTGCCCTTTATTTGGTGATAAAAACAGGAGGCAAATTGGAAGAAATTGTGTGATAACGCAAACTCAAGTAATGCCAATAAGAATTCATTTTGACGCCTCTGGAGGGGGAAATGTTTCTCCAGGAAGGTTTTCACTGCCCTTATCACGCACTGGTGGGGGATTGACGTATATAATGACTCCACGTCCACTCCCACCAGCCAGATCTCATTATCGACACTAATCTCGGCTATTTTGGACAGTACATGTCTGGTATCTTGTACATATGATTTTAAAGTATAAACCATTTCTTTTAGTAGTGAGTCCAAGTACACTCCTACTCTATCTAGAGGTCCACGAATAGCCAAGACTATGGGTCTTTCTGGTGGTTTCTGGAGGAACTTGTGCACCTTGGGGATGCAGTAAAAGGTGGGGATATTGAAGTCTTTTACCGAAAGGTGTTGAAATTCCTTCTTAGATAATAGCCCCACCTCCACTGCATCATCCAATCTACTATTGAGCTCCACAATTAGTCCTGGAAAGGGGTTCCTCTCCATTTTACTATAGGTATTATGGTCCCCCAAAAGACGTTTGACTTTCTTTTCATAGTCTCCGTCATTCATTAGAACAACGTTCCCTCCCTTATCGCTTTTGGACCACCTCCAGAAAAATGTTCAACCATTTATTTTTATTAAGGGGGGGCATCTTCATAGATTTCATTTTTAGATTTGCAATTCTTATTGACGTGAGATCATCATCCTGGATATCATCACTTTCCTCCAAAAGTGAATTGAGGATCAACAGTGCTTGTTCATCATCGGGGTCAAGCTGTGGTTCTGTTTCCCTCTCCGAATCCCGTTGCTGATACAGAGATCGGAAAAAGGCTTTCCTTAGAAACATGTAAAAAGAGTGCAGCGCTAAACAATAAAGTGCATTTGGGCGAATACAGACAAATATTCAACAATATATAAACAATAACTGTGAATAAAGTTTGAAGACACATATGCTAAATTACACCACATGTGACTAAAGTGTAATTGATGGAAACCAGCTTTATATGAACTTTTTGTTTGCACAAAGAAAGCCTCATGGAAGAAGAGTGTTTTGGAAGTGAAGGCGTGACACCCATTAAAATAGCAAGAATGGAGGCTTACCGAAAAGCTAGCGACCCCTCTTACTAGAGAGGTTACACAGCTCTTGATTGGATGTCTGATCCATTGAGATCCAAGTCCGGACATTCCTCTCTGTAGGAAGCCTGATATCAAGTCTTCCTACACTGCATCTTGCATCCTGAGTTGATGTGAACCTCCCGGGATATACCATATATATATATATGGCCACAGGAGACGAACATGTGGACTTCTTTCTCAGTGGATCAGAGATCCAAACAAGCGCTGTGTGACCTCTGAGTAAGAGGGGTCCATTTTTGTTATGGTGATGGGTGTCACGCCTTCAGGTGTATGATCGTCATTTCCAAACACTCTTCTTCCATGAGACTTTCTTTGATGGAATCCAGCTTTATATGAACTTTTTGTTTGCACAATTGCTCTTTATTCACATGTGATGTAATTTAGCATACGTGTCTTCAAACTTTATTTACAGTTATTGTTTCTATACTGTTGATTATCTGAACATTCTTATATTTTGATATATGTCTATATTCGACCCAAATGCACTTTATTGTTTAGCGCTGCACTCTTTTTACATATGTTATCTGTGCCTGGTGTCGGGGTTATAGTGTGTACAGTTTACATTTGAATTAAATATTGTACCTATCCACAAGAAGGGCAGCAAGGTAGAAGCTACAAACATCTGTAGTGAATTCAATTAAATCTCTCCTAAAAAGAATCATCATTGATCACTTAATAACAATTTGCTGGACAAAAAGCAGCATGGCTTTACTGAGGGGAGATCATGTCAGACTAATCCGATTTTATTTTTATTTTTTACCATATTACTAAGGTTTTGGATCATGGTGGTGCTGTGGCCTATCATGATTTCAGCAAAACATTTTATTCAATTCCACATGATAATCTAATAAAAAGTTGCACAAGCTAGGGATTAACCCTTGGATGGTTCAGTGGATATGCAGTTGACTAAAGGATAGATGCCAGAGTGTGGTTGTAAATAGGGGTCAGGCAGAACAGAGTCACTAATGATGGACTACGAGGCTCTGTATTAGTTCCTGTTCTCTTTAATCTATCAGTAAATGATATAACTAAAGGATCAGTGGGTGTGGTATGTCTTTTTGCTAATGACACAAAGGTATGTAATAGGGTTGATGTCCCTGGAGGTGTCTGTAACATGTGTCCAACAGAGAAACAGGGCTATGGTGAAAGGTGAAAGCAATCCTCTGCTGATCAGGTGTAGTCCACAATCATAATAGATGAACAATAGAACATGTTGACCGCACTCAAATTTGTAGAGAAAAAAAATGATAGTTTTATTCCAAGGAAAAAAATCACACCATGATAGCACCCATACAGGCATGGACACAGCAAAGATTTTCTTTGCTGTGTCCATGTCTGTATGAGTGCTATCATGATGTGATTTTACTTGGAACAAAAGGACCATTTTTTTTTCCTCTACAAATTTGCAAAGTTGCCATCAACCTGTTCTGTTGGTCTGTAACATGGAACATGATTTGGTATTGCTGGCAGATTGGGTAAAATTAGTGGAAAACTGCAGTTCAGTCTTTCTATATGTAAAATAATGCACCTTAGGAAAAGTATCTCTTGACAAAGTACAGAGAAAAAAGTTTTTGGAGTACTTATTGCAGACGATTGTAAAATGAGCAAACAGGGTGGCCAGGCAATGGGAAAAGGGAAAATAATTTTAAAATGCATCACTAGAGGGGTCACCAGCAGGAGAAAGGAGCTTCCGATTCCCTTATATAGATCTTTAATTAGACCTTATTTAGACTAATGTGTCCAGTTCTGGAGACCTTACTTACAAAAAGATATTGATGAGAAAGAATGAGTCCAGAGACACGCAAAAAAAATGGTGAAGGGCCTAAGGGATAAAACATGTCAGAAGAGACTGCAGAAATGTAATATGTACAATCTGGAGGAAAGAAGGGAACGGGGAAGCATAATTGAAAAATTGAAATACATCAAGGAGGTGAATAAGGTTTATAAGTGTAGTATTTTCAAATAAAGCCGAGATCAAGAACACAGGGGCATGACTTCAAACTAGCAGGAGGAAAGTTCAAAAAAAATCTTAGAAACTATCCTTTTACTGAAGGGGTAGGGGGATGCTTGAAATAGACTTTCAGCAGAGGTAACGAGTCAGTCAAGAGTAAGTGGAGTCAAACATTCTTGGGACAAATATAGATCTATACTCGGACAAAAATTTTAAAACATAAAAAAAAGGCAACAGACTCAATGGTCTTTTTTCCGCCGTCACTCTTCTATGTTGATGCCACTGATGGCTTGTAAAGGCACAAAGAGGATAGGTGCATGTGACGGGAGGGCCCATGGAACCCAGAATCCCTTGGAAAGGTTGGGAAACCATTGTTTCAGCTCCCCATGCACCTCTTAGATCTAAGTCACCCTGTGTCATCCTGGCACAGGGTGACTGAGAAAATTTATCTTGGATTACTGAAAATGGGACAGTAATATTTATCCACAATATCTCCCAGGATATAGGGGCGGTAATCAGCGGATCCCATCATCTGCTGCGCCAGTTACGCCAACTCACCCCTTTTATTCCTAAAGAGGACATTGCAGTCGTGGTGGGAACAATTGTCAATTCCAGACTCGACTATGCAAATGCCCTCTATTTAGGACTTCCCAAATACCAAATCGCTTGTCTGCAAGTCGTTCAAAATACAGCTGCTCGATTAGTGACTGGTAAAAAACCATGGGAGTCATTCTCCCTTTCGCTAAGATCTCTTCACTGGTTGCCAGTGAAAGACAGAATCACTTTTAAGGCACTCTGTCTTACACATAAGTGTATTCAAGGAAATGCTCCCCAATATCTATGCAAAAAAATAAAAGCCCATAACCCCAATCGCACTCTGCGATCCACAAATCAAAACCTACTGCACATACCAAAGGCAAGATACAAATCCAAAGGAGACCGGAGATTTGCTGTCCAAGGATCGCGACTGTGGAATGCACTACCAACCACCATCTGACTGGAGTCGGACCACTTGGCCTTCAGGAGAATGATTAAAACTCATCTCTTCTGAAGGCAAAGCCTTCCTTTATCCAAGGAATGGAAACAGCGCACAGAGGCGATTCAGTTCGCAAGCGTTGCGCTCTACAAGTTTTTCACTCACTCACTCACTCATATATATATAAAGACTTTTCTTGGTTTGTTTGATTCTGAACTCAACATGTTAATTGAAAGAGCTGATCACATTGGCCTCTGTACAATGTAGGAGACGGGCGACTCCTGGTGGAGCTCCTGCTATTCTGTGAAGGTGTCCTGTGTGTATACTTATAATGTATAATCTACTGTGTAAAGTTTGGTGTCAACAAGTCTGATCTGTAGTGAAATCCTGACGGGCACGGAGTCGCATTGGCTGCCCCAAGGGATTCATTAATTGGCTCATGTTAATTTATGTTTATGGTTGCTAGTGTATTGTTAGGCCGCGTACAGACGATCAAATTTGTCCGCTGAAAACGGTCCGATGGACCGTTTCAGCAGACAAATCCGATCGTGTTTACGGGCTAGCGGACAGGTTTGTCCATCGGACAAATTTCAAAGCATGCTTTGAAATTTGTCCGCTACAAACCTGTCCGTCGGATATGTCCGCTGGTTAGTACGGCAAACCAGCGGACATATCTTCCCGCACATGCGTCGTATCCTGTGAATGGATCCGACGCATGCGCGCGGAAGTGTTTACTTCCTGGTGCGGTGAGGTAGCGGTGACATGGCGGCGTCAACGTCACTGCCGCGTCACCACGCTGTCTGCTGGCGGGGATTTTGATCCGATGGTGTGTACACGCCATCGGACCGAAATCCGATGAGACATGTCCGCTCTAAACTGTCCGTCGGACAAGTTTGAGCGGACATATCTCATCGTGTGTACGAGGCCTTAGAGTAATATCAGCAGGAGGTAGGAACCTCCTCTTCTACTGTATATAAGACTTGAATTCTGGTTCTAATAAACAGTCCATGTTCAGCAGACAAACAAGTATCGTCTCGTTTTGTGCTTGTGAGCGGTGGGAATATCTGATATCTATATTCAGACTGATATGACGAAAGCACTCAAGCGGAGTGTGGGACGCTTCGTTACAGTGCACAACTGATTATCTTGTTAATGGGCACCTATAGCAAGATCCTCAAAGAGCAAGATAAGCTTATGTCAAAACCAGAATTTATGAACAGGCCTCATAACCCAGAGTATAAGAAGAATTTAGGCATACTGCAGTACTTTCAAATGTAGGACATGAAGGAAAGCCTTGTGTGTTTGGGGAACCAAAAAAGAGTGCAGTTATTTTGTATTAAATGTTGGCTCCAAAATTTTATGGCCATAGTGGGCACATTAAAAGCAACTTGTAATGAATGTTGTATATTTAAAACCTGGCCCCAATGACCAAGACTGGGGTTATGGATAGTGATTGATGAAACAAGACAAACATGATTTTATGTAATTTGTATATCTTTTTCCACTATACTCCAGCAGACAAAGGGCATGCTGAAATCTAACTACACAGCTGACCAACCACAAGCTTTCCATCTTCTGCCCATCCATAATAAATTGTTGATTTTAGGGAGGTGGTACTGAAAATCAATATTGGCAGCTCTTGTTCATTTAGAAAAACCACAGCAAAGCATCCAAAACTTTAAATTTCAAATACTATTTTCCTGTACTGTATGTTTGTTTGTAGATATTCTGCTTAAGGCATACTTGGGGATAGCAATTACTTTGTGTTTTTAAGCTAATTCAATGAAGTGGTTTCTCGCTAATAAGCTAACAAGTGCATTTTATCATTATGAGAACTCCTAAGGTTTTATGCTCTTATAAACATTTCTTCCTAGACTAAATTTGTGTATACTGTCCTAATTAACCACTGATTTTATTAGTCTTTTAATAAATATACTAGCTGTTGCATTATGGTATGAGACCAAAATAGAGTGAATACCTACATTTTCAATTAAGTCTTCTGTGTCTGCTTAGGTTAGACTGCGTACGCAAGGTGGCTGTTTTCTTTTAATGCCTTTCTAAAAATGTGAAATTTACAAACAATTATTGCCAAGGGGTGGAGTTATTTTCACATGAATCAGCATTTAACTGTTTTTGAATGCCTTATTTTTCACTGATCATTGTTTTATCTTACTGCCTCCCCTCTACAATCTGTACTTTATTGTTCCCTTCCTTAAGCAGGGGGAATGTTTATCTATGTACTCACTTGGACAGCTAGTAGCTAACACTGGGCGTGGTTGCTAGCTGCCAGACTGAGCTGTCACGGACAGCTCTGGTCTCTTTGTTGCTGATCATGTGATCACTATGTCAGCTATGATATGGTGATTGTAGGGCTTTATTTTAAACAGCCATCACTTACAGTGAAAGCTGCTGGTGTATTTTGTCTTCTGTGTACCTATTCTTCATAAAAAAATACTTGATTTAAATAAAGTGATGAATGGAAGTCTGATTTTTAGTTGTATGTAGGAATCGCAGTATTGAAAATGATTATTGGTTAATCTAAAGCTAGCTTGTTACCCATAGGCATGAGATAATCTTCTCTTAATCTGGCAAAGTTAAAGATGAATTCTAGTAGTAGTGTTAGTGGGCACCACTACTCTATCCATCTCCACTAACTTCCAGGGCTCCTGCTGAGCTGCTGCCCTACTGTTTACTAAACACAGGAGTTTGCTTGCTTAGCACATATACCATTCAGAGGATGCTTTGTATTCTCTCAATAAATGCAAAGCATTATTTGAATAGACAAGATGTCCTTCGCCATCTCATCAAATCAGAGAGTATTCTCTGCAAGCATTGAGTAAATGCCAAGCGTTGTCTGATTAGTGCTTGTATTGAGCAGGTCACCGCCTAGTTTACAATGCAGCAGGGCAGCCACTTGGCACAATACCAGGAAGATAGTGGAAATCTGTGGACCAGTGGTGCCTACTAGATTGATTTCCAGCTTCTAGGGAAATCGGCCATGTATGGTACATGCAAATTTTCATTGGTCTAAGCTAGATTAATGTAACCGAGTACAAATATCCATACCTGGAATTCATATTTAACTGGGTAAAAAAAATATATATCTGTATATAGGCATCTTCAGAACAATCCTCATTCATTCAAGAAGATTCGCGATCCAAGGCCCCAGACTATGGAACGCTTTACCAGCCAGCATTCGGTTGGAGGAGAATCACCTAGCATTTAGGAAAAAGGTCAAGACTTTTCTCTTTTGATATCAAAGGAGACAGGAACAACAAGCGCCCAGAGGCGATTCAGTTTGCATGTGCCGCGCTATACAAGTTTTCATTCATTTATTCATTCATCCTGGATGTCTCTGTGCATTTGATTAGCTGGATTACAGTTGCCTTGCTTATCACTTACTGATTTTAAAATTGTCATCGTAATATACATGCGCGTGTATAAATATATATTCACACACACATATATACAGTGTGTGTGTGTGTGTGTGTATATATATAATATATACACATTTTAAAGGATTTCCTTATATTTTCCAAGAGAGTAAAGAATGAAACCTCAATTGGTCACCATAGACCACTCTAGTCCCCTTTTTTTCTTGTTTTTGTAAATTGACCTCATAGTGTCTGTAATCGCAATAACATTTGCAGATTTTTAGGCAGGGCAAAACCGACCTCTGTGTAGCCAATATGATGCCCTCTGTCAGTGGATAGCAAAATATGTATCTTTTCATATTACATTGAAACTACCCACTAAAGAAAAGCTATTACCACAATTTAATGGTAAGATAAGCATGACAATCTCAAGCCGTATTTGTTTTCAGTCTGATAACTTTTGACCAATAATTGCTATCCTCTAATTATCTATTTTAGTCATGAAGGAATCTTTCTCTGTGGGGGCTGGCATTACGATTAGAGCATAAATCCCACAAGATACATGTGTGTTCCAAGCCGCTCCAAACAACTGTCTCATGAAACAGAGCAGGCACATTGCAAACCACTCACTGTGCACAACAGAGGAGCACATTTGCTATTGTGGTCTCATCTGTCTGACAAATAAGATGATAAAAAGCCAAATTTTTAAATTGTTGGTGCACTGCTGCTACCAGACAATTAAAATCATGTCAGATACTGTAAAGAATGCTGCTGTTTCCTTGCACAAATACTTTTTGTGATTCAAATTTTTAAATATTTATGTATCTGCTACTGTGGATTGTTGCCATTATTTTATACTGATAATATCGCCGACCTGGTTAGTTTTTATTTATTTTGGCAAATATATGTGGTATGAATTGTGGAATACTGTGTTATGGCATAGAACGCTTTTATGCACAACAAACGTCTTTTAAGATGAGATTTATTTTATTTAAATACTTATTTAATATTTTATTTGTGCACAAAACTGGGCAGTATGCAGTACTCTATCTAGCTATCAATCAGATATACATTTCCATTAATCTGACCACTCAAAGTTTGAGAATAAATGCTTGTAGGCCATGTATATAATGCATTGGCAAATTGTCATTATATTATTGAAGCCTCAAATTACTCCAATGTATAAATCTGTATCTTGTTTTTTTTTTTTTTTTAAGAACAAATATTCTACATCTGGAGTATTAAAATGTAAATAACGTCAAACCTTGAAGTTTTCAAAAGTGCCTATATTACGTAATCTGACATGGTGATTGCATTTCTTATTGCTAATAGACAAAAAGTTGTTTACAAAAGGTTCTACATTTGTAGGTGCCTATAAACAACAATACTGATGAAATGAAAGGATTGCTGTCATTAGTGCAGAGATGAACGGGTGTACTGTGGACTTCTAAGGCTAATGTTGACAAGACAACAGCTGCTTGTCCCCCAATAAAGGCTTACAAATACAAGACATTCTTATTACTTTTAGCTGTGTATGGTTCCAGCTATATGAATGCATGTGAATCAAGGGCTAAAGAAACATTAATGTTGGCAAGGCAACTACACGTTTTCCTAATGCATCTTACTTAGTTTACATATTTTCTTTTGTCATTATTTTGTTTATTATTGAGCTTTACAAACACAAGCCTAGTATGGATAATGAGTCCCCACACATTGTTTCTAAATGCATAGGGATAAAGATCATATGCATGGGGTATTATTATTTATCAGTGACTTGAAGTACAGAGAGATGAGATGGATGTGATAATTCTCTTCAATGTCAGCCCTTTAGAAAAAAATATAAAAAGAAAATTGTCCCAACTTTCAAGTGAGCCAGGTTTGCATGGGATCTTAAAGGGATGATTAGTTTTTTTTGGCCAACAAACCCAAAACTATTTTTTTTTTTCAGCGCTTTAGTGCCACTCCTTGGGCAACTTCTGCTAATGTTGTGTTATGGTTAGCGTTGCCTCTGTGCATACGTGTTTGTACTTTGGAGTTTTGTCCTATGGACTTCTGTACACACGACCAGATAATCCGATAACACTTATTTGTTGTTGGGTAATTTTAAAGCGTGCTATCCAACATTTGTTGGCGGAAAATCCGACAATTGTCCGATGGGGCGTACAAACCGTTGGATTTTCCGACAACAGCCTGCCATCACACAATTCCCGTTGGAAAATCCGAATGTGTGTATGAGTCTTAAGGCTGATGACTGTATATGTCTTTGTACACTAATCTAATGACTAATCTACCTGTTGTACCTATAAATACCTTCCCAGAATTTTTTAATGACTGGCAAGTAAAAAAAAAAACTGTGTGTAAAGTATATAGGTATCTCCACAGTGCAGTTTTGCATTGACCATTGTACACCATTGCTGTACCTGGTCATTAAATTTAAAGAGTGTATAGCTGTAGGGAATACCTCCCCTTTAAATAATAGACTCTATGATTTAAGTTTTACAGGCTCATTAGTCTTACTACAGTCTATATGGGGATATAGCAATGAGCCAGCAATCCAAGGCAAATAAGTGCAAAATGTGTTAGTCTAAATCTTTGAGTTTGTAGCAAATGTACGCTCTAAATGATGACCAAAAAGTGTCTTGGCAATTTTCAGGACCATAACAGAATTCAGATTTTATATCCTGCATTGGATCACAAACTGCTGAAATCTGTACTGTTCTGTTGTATCTGAGAGCTTGCCCTCTTGTGAGCAATACTGGCTACTATCTGAAAAGCCCATAAAGGGTTTCTGCATGGACCATGCAAAAGGGATACTTTCCCTTTAATAGCCATCTGTACAGGAGGGATGAGAAGTGGTCCAGGTCATCTCTTCTCAGCTGTCATGATATTACCGTAGGTAATGGAGCAAGCGCTCTTTTCTGCTGGGTGTTGTTTTTCATAGATGTTCATCGATTTACACAGATAATTCTATTTATTTTATACAGTTGGTCCAGGAAAGCTGGGCAGAATAACAAACATCGCATCGTTCTGATTTTTATTTGTCATTTGCAATGTTAACTTTTCCCTCAAACAGCGTCACACCTACTGTGCAGATGGCTGCATGATTTGTATACCAGCCAAAACATTTAAAATAAATGTCCAATGTGGGAATATAATAAAATAAGATATAAAATGAAGCATAGGCCGAGTATTCAAATAATAACCTTTTTTTTTTCTTTTTTTTCAAAGATGTAGTTCAAACTTCTCTGAGTTATCGGAAATAGTAACCTCTCTGACAGCATCCATATGTGCTCAGAGAGACAAAGTGGCACATTTCTTTAGGATTTGGGGCTAACTTCACTCACTAGTTCCTCCACTAGTAGCTGTTTCCTTACCACAATCAAACCATTAAAATATGTAGTTGTGGGCCTTTTATCCCAAAACTCATAAGACAAAGTTGGGTGGTGGCTGTTGTGTATTCAGTTATCTGATTCCAGGAGTTGGTCCTGCTATAGGGAGTGCCTCCCTAAATACAGTATGTTGCAAAAGGTTAAACCTTACATGGCCTGTGTTTAGAAAAATGTATTTGTAAAATAAGTTACATCTTTGTAATATATGGGGTATGCAACACGGTGTATTCTGCAAATATTACCTTTCAGGAGAAAAGGTATTGGTACGTAAAGCAACTCTGCAAATAGTACCTTTCAAGGAGGAAAGGGTATTGGTACATGACGCAATCAGGATGTTTTTATATTGTAGTTAACTGTACAGTAGGTGACTCATTTTCTGTGATGTCAGAATATCTTGACATCTTAACCATACACTTCTGCTTCTAATACTGTAGAGACACATGACAGAGATGTAGCACTAGATATCATTTTTATATCACTTTTCCCTAGATTCCTACTGTTTACATTAATGAACCTGACTTTAAATCCAGCGGGAGAGCATCTCATCATTGGATTTTGAATCAAGTTGATTAGTTTGATCTTTAGGTATAACACAAATAAAATATAATATGCTAAAATACTTAAGCAGTCAGGACTTGTATTTTGAAAACATTTTACTCAGAGTATTTTATATTTTTTATTTCACAAAGAAGAATTTAGATTGCATTAGTATATAGGGTCTACCACATACAGTATTTATTGTATAATCACATGTAGTTTATAGTATTTCTATATATTGGATCCTACATGAATGTGCATCACGGTAAACAACTTATGATGTATACTATTTTAAAGAAAAAGACTTGGTGATCTTTTACATTGCTGTTTTTTTTTCTTTGCATTCAAAGACTTATTTTGTGTTTAAATTAGTTTGATGCATAGTACTGCTTTCCTCCATATAGGACGTTTAAAAAATCTGTCCAAATGTTTAAAATTTACATTTTGTGATTTTAATTGTGTTTTTATCTGCATTCTGTTCAAAGAACGGAAGTCAATATGGACAGTGGGTGTCGAGCTTCAGCTGTTCATATTGTTGCATTTGGTGTGCTGATGGGGTTTCGTAGGTCACCTTTAAAATTATGCCTATGACAGCAGTAGACACCTGCCAAGATTGCAAGGTATCTTACAGCTCTCAGGATGAAGCCTATGGCCTGGTAGGCCTCAGTTGGAGAGGTACGCATTTGCCGTACAGCTGGCATCACTGTATGGGGCAGCAGTGTGGGCTGTTAGGGAGTTGGAAGGGAGACAAGCATGAAATTTTCTCTAACCCGAACTGTTTTTTTTTTTCCAGCTCTGTTGGCTGCTTTTCAGATCCTCGTTATATAAAAAAAAAGAGGAAAAAAAATCATCAAGCACCCTTTAATCTGCCTGCGATTACCAGTAGTATAAAAAGAAGAGCATAATGAGGAAAAATGCCTCGTTTTGTTGCTTTCAAAAGCCAACAAATTGGTGTTAACTTGACAGGAAGTAGCTTAATAATTAGATTATTTATTTATTCCTGACACATCCCCCTGTTACTTGTCTCAAGAGACTGTGTAGATGGTACGATTTTCAAGCAGCCATTACTTTGCTGTCTTCAGTGAACAAAGAGTCTACTGTCTATCAGTCAATTAAATGCACTCTTTAAGCAGAGGCAGTGCAGTCCTCAATGGAGAGAGCCCTGGGACATTGTGGCTGATGATGCCTTTCTCAGTACTGTACATCACACTCCACTGCAGTCCCAACAGAGCTGGAATAAAGTCATGCATTAAAATATCACTTGTAGATTTGTTTGCTAATGAAGAGCCATTGAAATGTTTGTCTGTTTCTGTGGCAAAATAATTTATAAAAGGACTACTTGTTTGCATATATTAGTTCATTAGCTCGAAAGTGCTTTTTAGGATTTCCAGAAATGAAAGTCAATGGATTAAAACAAAACAAGTGCATGATCATTCCAGATTACTTTCAAATAGCATCAAAGTAGATTTGTTAACAAAATATGTTGTAAATGAGCATATGGGGGGGGGGGTTTATCAGCATTTTAAAGCAATTTCCTGAAGACATTAGTTAATACACAGCCTAATGTCACAGTATTCAATAAATAGGATACCATGCTAGACATCACCATTTATTCAAAGCTGATTTATAGCATAGTACTTTCAAAAAAGGCCTACCTATTGATAGACTTTAAGAAACAGTATTTGTTTGATGTTTAACAGTCTGTTCAGAGCAGGGCTTTTTTTCTGGGGGAACTTGGGGAAACTCAGTTCCACCACCTTTGGCCCAGACCCTTTGGTGCCTGCTCACCACAATCACTTGTAAACACAGAAGTCTGGTTTCTGTGTTTACAAGTGACAGCTCTGCACTCTGTGTGTAACCCCCCTGAACTCTGCACTCTGTATGTAGTGCAATTCTGGTATTTAATGCCCCTTTAAGACCCTTCTACTGTTTGTGAAATCTGAACGGGGTCGTGGTTGAGTTCCTGCACCTATTTTCTGAGAAAAAAAGCTCTGGTTCAGAGGTTTAACAAGCAAAGTAATAAATACATTTGCAATGGATGACTTTATTAGGACATGCCTCCTGGGCAGAAACAACAAACAACTTTGATGTTCGAAAAGGGCAGTTGACCTTTAAAAATATACCTTTCCTGACCTATCAATGTGGCTTTAGTAAATAGATATTATCCATTCTAACGGTCCGAACAGCTCCCCAGCTGTTGTGGAACTACATGTCCCATTAGACATTGTAAAACTGACATTCACAGATATGACTAGGCATGGTGGGAATTGTAGTTTCTGAACTGGAGGGCCATACTTTACCCCTGACCTAGACTAAGATGCTAAATGAGTAGCCAAGCTTTTGAAAAATATACATCATGGGGGAGAAAGTTGGTTACCCAGGCTACAACTAGACTAGCAAATAGCAATTAAACGACTATGCAGTAAGGACTAGTCTTGGGAACAAACCATGCAGGCAAACTTGGAGGTTAAGTTTTTACCATCTGAGCATGTTGCATGTTGTATCCGTATTTATGGTATAATCTGTTCTGCACCCCTACCTCACCCCCCCATCCCCCATTTCCTGTGAAAGCGGGTGGGGTTGTTCTTCCCGCAGCTGATGACCTCTTTTAAAAACTGCATGGCTGTGCAGGGCTCTGCCTGCACAACTGCATATTTCAACGTATGAACTACAAGTCCACAACATTGAAAATTACAAGTGTTCTGCAATGAACTACCAAGGAGCTGATCAGTGGCCTCATGGTTCATTGCCGAATAAGAACAAAAATGGGGTGGTACTTTACATGTACCTTGCAGGGTCTAATAAATACACATACCAAAATGGCTTAAAAAATAAACAAATCTTTAGCCATCAGGGCCTTAGATTGGAGCACACATTTGTACAAATACTGCATATTATATTATTATACTATAAATAAACTGAACCCAGAAAGAATAACAAGAGGAAATGTCATACCTTTTTGAAGGGTTCCTCACCTATATTAATGGCTTACTGGGTGTGCATACTTCCTATGTCTGTGTCTTCAAATGAATGACCAGCCACATGCAAGCAGCCATGGGTGGATGTCTTTATATGTATAAGGGAGTCTGTTTCAATTGCAGGGGGAGGGTGGAGGAATCCCTGAGACAGCCCCTGTTGTGCGGATCACAAGCCCAGGGAAGGCCCTGTTGGATCCGGAGGTATGGGAGCAGGCTCATCTGTCCACTGACCTGCCAGTATGAACTATGAGTGGTGGGTGGTATGCACTTTATAGGGGCTTTCATGGGGTGTATACCGCTGCTTTGGTCTACACCCCATGAAAATCCCTATCCAGTGCATACCAACCACCACTCATAGTTCATTGACTTTTCCTGCAGCTCAGTAACCATCTGCCCATACCGAGGTATGGGCACATAGCTGTTTGGGGTGACCCACTGATCTCCAAAGCTTTAGTTGTGTATAGAACAGAGAAGGCCTTAAGAATCTTGGACCCCTGGTCTAAGCAGACACTGCTGGCAGACAACAGTAGGGGAAATGGTGACTTGACTGGCTAGAAAATTGTATAAGTGTCCCAAACTGGGTTTGTTTTGTGGACTTTACTCCTTTTAAAATATTTGTAAGGCTCAAACTTCTAAGCATAAACAGTTATTTTCATCTAGCCAATGACTTGCCAACAGAAAAAAAATACATTCTGTATGCACTTCTGGGAGACCGCTTTGACAGAAGACTTCCAAGTCAAACGTTAAATACCCGTATATGGAATAGTGCCTATACTATCTTTATTTGTACCTTATTTAAAGAATAATCTGTTACTAATACTTTGGTACTATATACCTCTCAGTTGCATAGTTTAAAAGTAGCATTAGCTATGGTTGGTTACAACATGAAGGCTCATTACTCTGTATACAAAAATGTTTATTGGAAGATGGTAAAAACTTCAATTCACAGAATTCTGGAAGTAGCTGTTCCCCTGAAGGCCTCATGTACACTGCTGCTGATAAATGGACATTTAGGAGCAATTGGGCATTTTTTTGATAAAAAAATAAAAACATTTCTAAACTCCATGTAGGCATTTGACTGTATACTGATCAGTACAATCTGTTTTTCTGGAAATAACTCTTCTAAACTAAAACGCACATGAACACTGCTTTACGTGGCATTTAAATGTGGCATGATTGCACCATTCCGAAGAGGTTTTCAAACGCCCTTTGTTCATGAAGCCTAACTCAGTAACTTACATGTTTAAATTACTTTTTATAAACCTTTCTAAAAGTGGGAAAAATATTGAAATCGGGCAAACCCTACTGCTTAGAATGTTTTTTTACATTTCCCAGTAGGACGTGAGTGGGTATCTCCCTTTTTTTCTCCTTTCACTAAAAATCACAGCTGTGCATGCAGATTTGAAATCATCTTACATTCACGGAAAGTGTAGTATCTCGCGCCAATATAAATTGAAAACATTTAAAATTAAAAAATGTAAATTAAATAAATTAATGTGATATACACCACATAATAGTGGTAGATAAGCAGCTCCCCTAAATTGAGACCTCAGTCAAAGGTCAGAATTGATGAATGGTAGTATATGGAGGGGGCGCTATGACTAGATGATTAAAGAATTTGTGATTTAAATGATATCTAGAAACTAACAATACGATCAGATGGTCCGTCTAGACCAACAAAGGTGAGCTGGTGAACATAAACACAATTCGCAAAATGATTAAATGAGTGAATAGATAATAAATGTAAAAAAATGAATGAATAAATAAATGAATTAATAAATAGATAAAGTCCATTCAAAAAGGTTGAATAAAGTCCATTCAAAGATGTTCTTATCAGATTAAACTGAGAGAACAATGTTGAAAATTCAGTGTGAAAGGTGTCCATCTCCACCAAGAAGATCCCCCAAAAGTGCACTAATGGATGGCTTTTTACCACAAGGCGTTGACCTAATTGTTTGAAAAAGGTCAAATAAAGCAGTTGGTCACTAAACCAGTTCAGAGATTCAGCTGCGCGGCTCTACGTTTCCTAGACTCAGGTACTCTCATAAAGGAGGGAGAGGGAAACCACCATAGTGAAGTACTATTTATTAAAATGTATCACAAATATAAACAGCGTAGCCAAATGGCCTCTTACTTACTTGGACCCGGCACTGAGGCTAGTCAGCATGGCGGGTAAAACTGTGATGAAAATTCCTTGCTGGGGAACTGGTGTGCGTTCCAAGCTAGATGAGAGTTCCTCGCTGGGGAGCTAGCGTGCCTTCCAAGCCAGAGAGCCTGGAAGTGTGTAGTTCGTACGTAACCAGGCGCCTCGACGTACGTTTCGTGATTGACACGTCGTCAGGAAGCGTCCTTTGGCTACGCTGTTTATATTTGTGATACATTTTAATAAATAGTTGAATGAATAAATGGTTGAATTTTCAACATTGTTCTCTCGGTTTAGTCTGATAAGAACATCTTTGAATGGACTTTATTCAACCTTTTTGAATGGACTTTATTTATTTATTCATTTATTTATTCATCCATTTTTATTAATTTTTTATCTATTCACTCATTTAATCATTTCGCTAATTGTGTTTATGTTCACCAGCTCACCTTTGTTGGTCTAGACGGACCAACTGATCATATTAGTTTCTAGATATCATTTAATCAGTAATTCTTTAATTATCTAGTCATAGCACCCCTCCATATACTACCATCTTACATTCATCAATTAATGAATGGAATTATATTTATAATTACCTTTTTTCCACTCCCTGGTTGAGTAAAACACTGGTGACCAGGGCCTCATAGATGTATCTGCCTTAGATGTTGTGCGAGGTCACATTTTCTGAGGCATACCCAGAGTTCCAAGAAGTAAATTTGGCTAAATTAATTTGCCCTTACTGAAAATGGCCACTGTGAGAAGAAAGGGTAGAAAAATAAGGTATGGAAAGAAATTGTCTAAGTTTCTGTAGAGTGTTTTAGAAATAGTAAATTAGTAAATTTTGGATGTCCCTTAATTTTCTGTTCCAGAGACAATGTCATTTGGACAGGTTGAGGGGGGAACTCACCGGTGGTGATACAAACAGCAGAACAAAAGTGTAGTGGTTCTAACTGTTCGATACTTTATGGAAAAGGGAACAAAAGCTTTATCTGGAGATCCACTTTAATGATAAAAAATGTAGAAGTCTTGGAACCATCCAGTCCTACATTGTACTTGATGATATCAACTTGCAGTCGCTGGCTGGAGCTGCAAAGAGGCTTCAGGGGACTGGGAACACAGTATAGAAGAAGCCTGCCAGTATGACTAATGAGCACCTTATTCCTCTGCCCCTAGACCTAAAGGCTAAATTCACTTTTTTAGAAGAAATAATAAATGCACATATTTTGAGAGGAGAAAATGCATTTATTCCTGCCGGAGCCTGGAAAGAATTGCACCCACAATCAATAGATAAACAGTGCAAGGTGGGTTCCTGCAGACATGTCTTCAGGCTATTAGCCCATACCTCTGAACGGGCT
The DNA here is from genome assembly GCA_029574335.1 of Rana kukunoris. Taxonomy (NCBI): domain Eukaryota; kingdom Metazoa; phylum Chordata; class Amphibia; order Anura; family Ranidae; genus Rana; species Rana kukunoris. Next base: position 346,401,169 of record CM056053.1, on the reverse strand, counting down.
TTTGATTGAAAATCGGAGGAAATATCAATTGACTTACCAAGAGATAATCAGCACTCCCACAGTCCATTAAAACTGTAAGTCTATCTGGCATGTTGGCAGAGGATACTTGGAATCTGTGAATAAATGATGTGGCTCTGTGAATGAAGCGCCTCGCTGTTTTTAAAAGGTGACAGCGAGTTTGGGAAGAAGAACCCCTAACCACTGTCACAGATAGGTTGAAAGGGCAAGCAGAAGCTGGAAAATGTTACATGTTCCACTCTAAATATGCGAACTGTGAATATGTGAACTTTAGCATTTAATGAGCATTACCACATGCAGTGTGGGGGGAACTACAAGTGTAACTTTTTTTTTAATTTTTTTACTGGAGTGAATCTTTAACTTACTCATGTTAGTGGATTAGGCTACAGAGAGAAAGGAAATTCTAAGGCCCCGTACACACGTCCGAGCTTCTCGGCAGAATCCAGCGAAAAGCTCGCTGGGATCCATATTCTGCCGAGAAGCTCGATCGTGTGTATGTTTTCGCCGAGAAAACTGTCGAGCAAGGCGTCGAGCCAAAATAGAGAGCAGGTTCTCTATTTCCTCGATGGGCCATCGGGACTAATGGCCCGACGCCTTTTTCGACAGCCTGGTCGAAGAACTCGACGGCCGGCCGAGAACCTCGTCGGGCGGAACGATGAGTTTAGCCCGACGAGGTTCTCGTACGTGTGTACGCGGCCTCAGACATGCAAAGAGCGAACAGCCACTTTAGAGCCATTTTACTCTGAAATTTACACTTTTTAGGGAGTGTGTGTTGAAAACCAATTAAATGTCTATTTTATTGAAAGAATACAATGTGTCCCTTGTCCCCTCCAAGCCTGCATTATAATTTGTGCAAGCTTCAGAATTAAGACGGGGACTCCTTTTAATGCCTAAGGAGTGCATGCCACCCTTTAGGACAGATTCTTGTTTTCTGACTCATTTTATTTTGTAGTATGTGGCATGCATTATATGATATAAAAAAAAGATTGCTGCATAGCATGTTGACTGGCTGTTTGTTCATAGTACATTGTTTTAACTAATTGGTCAGCATGTAGATAGATAGATATCTCTATTATTAGCTTATAATACCCTTCATTGTAAGTCAAATTGAAAAATGCATGCCTTGCTACCCTAGGCACACATTGCTGGTGTCTAACTTAGCAAGTGCACAAATATTGTAAATGATGTTTAATATGCAAGACCTAATGTATGTTGATCTCTGTTTGGGGGGGCAGTGTGGGTTGGGGACTAGGAGAAAATCCCATTTTCCAGCTTGTTTCAAATGTAGTAAAAATGCTGCTTCAGTTGCTTTATGCTACTCACTTAGGGAAAGGTGCTTATACTGTGATAATTATCATCAAGGAATATTAATGCGTTCAGCATTTGTAACCCAAAAACTCATTATAGCTTAAGCTGTGCATCATCTGTGAAGAGAGAACTTTGCCAGAATTCACTCTTCACAGGGGTTGCCTCCTGCTTGCAGCATACAGTAGTGGTCAGAGCATTGTAAGAGGTCACATACGCTATTTTTGAATGCTATAGCTGTATTTTTTTTTTCTAAATCATTACCTTCTGTTTCAGAAGCCAGTCAGTATCTTTTTAGAATGTAGAAACAATAAGACACAGTAGGATGTTGTGATTTGCAATATATATTCGCCTGGCTTGCAAAGATGTAGGTCAATTAAAACTATATTATACTATATTATACAATATTATTACTCAGTGCATATTTGTATTACTTAAATACAATTTAGAATATTTTACCCAAAATATATCCAAAATGCTGCCTACAGTTTTAGCTTATTTGGTCAATATTTTATGTAAATACAGAAATAAAGCCAATGTTACAGTGGTTAAATATAATTAAGCAAATTAATTATCTGGCAAAAAGTCCAGATCTCAGTATACATTTCTACAGGCTGTAGTAGTGCCATCCTAATAAAATGAGGGCAGTTCTGTCATCAGTCATGCCAAGGCAGTTGATGCTAGCTCTCGGTGTTCTTAAAAAAAAAAAAAAAGACTAGGACCTTCAGTCCACAAAAATTCTGAGAGAACTGTATCACCAAAAATCAGAAGTGACCTTAAGTGACATTGGCACCTCTCCCTAGCACATATAGATTGACAACATTGTACCACCCTGTGCCAACATTGTACCACCCTGTGCCAAGTTTGAGTATTTTGCAGGTGCTCTTTTCAATGTAGTGTGCCTGCCCATGTTACCAACCTGAGCCTTTGCAGCTTTTCCTTTTCCTAGGTTTTAAAAAGGAAGCAGACCATGTGTCATAATATGACTACTTTTTTTAAATGATTTTGTGGTGGCTTCACATGTATTATGACCATTTTTTTAAACTATTGGCCTTCCAGGGAACTGTGTTGTGGTTAAGGACAACATATGCAGATTCCATGGACACAGGGAAATCTGTAACGTTTTTGATAATGGCATAGATTTGTGTCCAAAAAGTTTGTAGGACTGGTTTGGACCAAAAATATGCAACGCATCACCTGGCAGCAAACCACATTTCCAGCAGGTCCAGAAAAAAACGTAGGTAGGAGTTTAGCAATGTTGGGGTGCAGTACCAATAGGTAACAATTTGGCAGCTGGACTCCTAATATCTGTTACTGGTGGATGACTTATGAGAAAGACCTGAAGTAATGTCATAACTGAAGAATCTTGAAAGGACTAAATGAAGAGTAATTGGGGTTAAGGAACATTTGGGCCACTGACCACCAAGCCTGATAAACTGTGGGGCATGAAGTCTGTTCTTTTAGGTGCAGGAGATAAATGTCTCATCTTGCAATCCTAAGAAGACTTGAACCCCTTTCACACTGGAGCTCTTTTCAGGCATTTTAGGGCTAAAAATAGCGCCTGAAATGCGCCTCTCATGCCTCCCCAGTGTGAATCCCTAGTGTTTTTACATTGGGGCGGTGCGCTCGCAGGATGGAAAAAAAGGTCCTGTAAGCAGCCTCTTTGTGGCGGGTGGGAGCAGTGTATATACCGCTCCCATTAAAATTTCTGGGCAGTGCTGCCAAAGCACCTTTGGCAGTGCCGCAACACGGGTGCTTTTAACCCTTTCCTCAGCCGTTAACAGGAGTTAAAAGTTCCCTGCCAATGGTCAAAAAGCACCGCTATAAGAGTAAAGCTTTAACGCTACCGCCCACACCACCCCAGTGGGAAAGGTTTCAAGGATTGGAAAGAAGAGGATAAGGAAAGTCCATGGAAGGAGAATACATAATTACACATGTGCCAGATTGGGGCAGTAGTGGAGAGTTTATGGAGAACGTGAACCAAAATTTCTGAGCACAAGGGAAATGCATGCAACAGTAAAGGGGGAATTGCTTGTTCAGAAGAAACCCTCACCTTCATTTTGAATCCTTTTCCAGCCCTATTTAAACTTTTAGATCAAGAAAGTCAGATGTTTTTATCTACATACTTGTTCCATGCCATTGACTTGAAGTATCAAAGCTATAGGGGAAGCATGAAAGCCAAACTATCAGCATTTTCAGTAAGGGTCATGAACAGTGGCAGCCTCACGTTTCTCTCATGACAGATATATATATATATATATATATATTTATTCAGTGTGTTTGTCTTCTCTTGTCTTTTTTTATGAAATATGGTTGTCCTGTTGGGCTACACCATGTGCAGAGCAAGCAGAGTAGCCAAACGCCACATACTTTGCTAAGACATACCCAAGCCTTTAGCTTTCATTCCCCTTACTCCTACTGTGGTCCACTGTAAGCACGATCATAGCAAGCTATTTGTATTTTTATGCAAAGGCTTACATTTTCTCATATCCAATATACATTAAACTACTATCTTCTAGCATTGGTTTCCATACGCAAATTTTCGATTTCTAAACACGTGGTAGATATGTGTAGGATGTCCCTGTGAAAGTAATGAGCCTGGTTCTCTGGTGGATAAATACTATTTGTGTGGTAGAACATTAATGATGCTTAATAGAGAAATTAAACTATAACAAAGACGCAATTTGATCAGCAATATTGAGTACAACGTAAAATATTATCCACATTTCTTATTTCACTGCACCTCCATTCAAAGTAAATGTTTTAATTATTACTCATATTTAACAGTAGTAATTTATTTAATGTTTAAATTAAATCCTATTTATGTATTATTATTTCACTAGATTTTATGTAGGGTGCTTATATGCGCCTGTGCCCAGACAATAGATATTAAAGTTCTTTTTTTTTTTTTTAACAACCATTAAATGAGCTTTAAAACAAGCCACCCCGACCTCTTTAGCTGATTTTAATGTGAAGCAATTCCTTCTTAAAGACCACAACAAGGGGACTTTAATGTCTGGTTTCAGTTGGTTCACCTGCTAGTTGTTTAGGTTGGCTAGCTGGCTGATAACCTGCCAAGATCTGTTCTCCTAGAAAAAAAACACTGCTTTGTTGTAAACTTTGAAGACTAATTTATTTACAATGCATATAGATGAATTATGAGACCTCTTTAAATAACTTTTGTTGCTTGTTCAGCCTATGTAAATACTTTACTGTGCGTTCTCTAGACATGGCACAGATTCACTTTAGGTTTAATATGTACTTTAGTTGAAATTATGCAGGGCTCTCTGTGTTGCCATTGCTGCGAGATGAAATGCCAATGCCTAAATCCAATGGTCCTCACACTGTAGACTTTTGGATGCCTTTTAACTGGTCCTGGGGCACTATTCTTCCCACTGATGCCAACAACCGGAAACTATTCTTCTCATGACACCAATGATGGGGCACTCTTCCTCCCACTGACATCAACAATGGAACACTCTTGCTCCCATGGACACCAGTGATGGGGCATTATTTTTTCCACTGACACTAAGGCCCCTTTCACATGTACGAATCCTGTGAGGATCCGTACATGTGTATCCGCTTGCTCAGCGGGGATCGCTTTGTTGATCTCCGATGAGCCGGCGGATAAGAGCGGTCCCCGCACACTGTGCAGGGACTGCCCTGTCTTTTCTCCGCTCTCCTCTATGGGGGGATCAGATGAACACGGACTGCAGACGGATGAAAAAATAGTATTTTCCTCCGTCTGCAGAATGAGAGGATTGCGGACACTGATGAGATCGGGTGTCGGATGTTCATTTACTGACACCCGTGATCTCATAGGGATTAATGTATGTCCCTTTTTCATCCGTAAATTGATGCATGAAAAAGCGAACATACGGTCCGCAGGTGTGAAAGGGGCTTAACAGTACTTCCCACCGACATCGGTGATGGGTCACTAGTCTTTCTTTTGACGCCAAGGATGGGGGCCAGTGTTTCTTCCACTGACACCAATGATAGGACTCTATTACTCCCACTGACATCAATGATGGGCCATTATACCTTCTCCAACTGACCACAGCTGTTGGGCACTTATTTTTTCTTAGTGCTCACCGATTCTAGGACGTTCTTTAACCCCCATTGACCACTGAGCCTTGGACATTGTTTAGTCCTACTGACCAATGACACTGGTCACAGTTCTGTGCTGCTAAAATCTGAAAGGACAGTAAACTGGCCCTTTTTTATAAACAGTTTGAGTAATGTAACAACATTATTAGTTTTTGCATTGTTAAACTGTGTTAATTTGTTTTATACCAGTGTCTGATATCTAGCAGGCAGAATATTGTAAGGAAATTCTAAAGCCAATATTGATGTCTTTTACTGGCCAAGTGAATATACTTTTACTACAAGCTTTTAAAAATGATTTGCTCTTTCAGATGCACAACTTGGAATTTTCAGACATCCCAATACTTGCCTATTTTGGGTTGTGAAAGAATAGTCTTGGCCTAGTGAGCAATGTCATGGATATAGTTTTGAATAAAATATAATTGATCATGCTCACAAAGCTAATTTAAAAAGGGATTGAACTGTATTTTTTTTTTTTTTCCCTCTGCGGCCCACCTTTAACATATCTGAAGACACTGGCCAGTCATTGTTATCTTACGGCGTACCTTAGTAGGGTCAAGTAAAGGTCTAATGATGTTATGGACAGGTTTTAATTGGCAAGTGTTGAATGTTACTTTCAGTCATTTGCTGCAGTTTCATGGCTGAAAGGTGCTTACCGGGTCATATTACCCAGTTCAAAGGGTCTTTGAATATGTTGTGGTGGATCAGTCATGAAGTTTATTAAACTGAAATTCTTTTATGAAACCTTTCATTATTTCTTTTTTTTCTGGTGTTTTTCTCCTCCAGCCGGTTGGTTTTTACAGAAAAGAATTTCATATGGTATCATTTCGTTTAATTGCCGAGTTTAACATTGCAAACCTGTGCTTGTGCTTTTTCCACTAAAGTCTGGCATGCTTTTGGTTAGGATTTTCAAGTGGAGACATTAGATCTGCCCAGCAAGGCAGAGTTTCACTCAGCGGATGAATCATTCTGACGAGGCCTCCTTTTGCAATTGAAGCACATGTACTCATTAGAGGAAAGCCTAAAATAAAAAATCTACACTGTAGAGGAAGCTTTGTGTCTGAGTTGTAGAAGCAGACATTTTCTTTTAGTGCAACGGACTCTTTATGCAAAATCAATTTTCTAATTATTTCAATCTCAAGACATATTGATTGCCTAAATATATTACTGCATACATATTCACAAAACATTTAGTCACACATCCAAGGAGGTACGGTATCAAATGAATCTGGAGTACTGTTTGCAGACACATAGCTTTACCCATATATAACCACATCAATACTGGGCTCTTTCGCCTCCTTCCTTACCAGACCAATTTTTAGCTTTCAGTGCTCTCGCACTTTTAATGACAATTGTGCGGTCATCCTACACTGTACCCAAATGATTTTTTTTTATCATTTTGTTTGCACAAATAGAGCTTTCTTTTGGTGGTATTTATTCATGACTTTGCGATATAAGGGAAAAAAAAAATATTTTCTTTCTATTTTAAAAGAAATCCAATAAAATCAAATTTTGTCATAAATTTAAGCCAAAGTGTATTCTGCTACATGTTTTTGGTAAAGAAAAATCCTGTTAAGTGTATAATGGTTTGTGTGATCATGGACATATGTAAGTAAATGATCATTGGGACATGTGATTTTACTGTTACATATGTGGGGACCAGGTGTTTTTACTATGTGGGGACATGTGTGTATGGGGACGTGTGTTTACTGTGTGTATTTTACATTGTGTGTGACACTAGGCTGGTGATCAGTGAGTAAAAAGCTGTAAAACACAGCTCATACTCACTGATCACCAGCTGGGCTGCAGCGATCCCTTTCCTCACCGACAACTTTTGTGTGAGGAGAGCCGATTGCCTAGCAACCGGCTTTGTGTTTACATCGCATGATGGCTGTGATTTACATGGCCGTCATGTGATCAGGAGGGCCAATCACAGAGCCCTCCTGCTGATCTGAGATGCGTTTTGTCCAGGTGACACAAGTGCATCGGGAACGCGCACGCGTCATTCCCCTCTTCTGAGGGACGTTCCTGAACGTCCACTCAGATGTACAATGGCCGGGTGGAAAGTGGTTAAAGAAAACATGATATGCAAAATACAGGCAATGGACATTAAAATGCTGTTTTATTGACATCTTCCCTTTACTATGTGAATCGGCTATTTTTGTTTTTTTTATAAACTGCCATTTTCTTTTGAAATAATCTCCTGAAGCTCTGGTTCCAATATAATGCAAGTTATGGTGGGAGGGTTACACTTTTATTCTCTGATGTGCAAATGCAGAAACTACAACCTCCATGACTTTGGCTGATGTGCAAGACCAAGCAGTTTCAGTCAAAGACAGTTGGTTGGCCGACCACCGGCTTCTAAATCTGCAGGGACAACACTATAAGCTAATGGGGGCTAATGGATTTGTCGGAAGGATCTACAGGTAATGGGCAATGCTTAGAAAAAAAACACCAAAGAGAAGCCAAATTATTAGAGACCCTGTCACTAACATGAACGTCCCTTTCTATTAACAATTTTTTAATTAACTCACAATGTGCCTCTGAACTTGCTAGTAAATTTTAACTTGTCAGTTTTTGGCATAACCCCCTCCCTTTTGATATGTCGGAGTACTCTTCTCTTCTAGGAGTGTTTAATTACTGTCTGTACTGTCTGTGCTGGACCAACTCCTCTGGCCCTCCCATCACCTCCCTGCATAATCTGTACTGATGCCAAAATACTACACAGTGTCACTAAATTGATAGATCTACTATAAGTCTGCATTGTCGACATCACACCTAAGATATTGTGCAGTCTGAGTCTTTGCCTGTCCAAATCAATGACAAGCTGACAGATGCTGTGACTGTACAGGTATAACCACACATCCAAATGCTTACCTGCATACAAGGATGGGTGAGTGGCTATGGGTGCAAACTGTCAGCATCCAGGGCTGCTCATCTGTCCCTTGATCTATGTAATCACTCAGATGTACAGTTACATCCAGTCACAGTGTGTCAGTCCATCATTGATTAGTGCAGGCTGCCAGCCGCAAACACCTATGACACCTGGTCACAGAAATATGCTGCATTCTGTCGGTGTATGACCCATGTGAATGAGCCCCTACAGGTAAATTACATGCCTAAAATATATTGCATGCACATATAATCTGTTATACTGTTGTTAAATGAAAGGTCTAGCAACAGGGTCTCTTTATAGTTTTTATCCTGTAGAACGTATTTTTTATTGTTTCACATATGTTATTTAAAGTAGACCTATGAGTAAAGTGGGAGCTTCCAACAAAAATGATGTTCTTCCCACAGCCCCCATTCAGCCCCCCCCCCCCCTTGCAATGTAGGTGCCAGTGGGGAGGTTCCAGCATTTTAATATGCAAAAGATTTTGGTAGACCAGGAAGCTGAATACAGAATTTGGGGCAGCAGTATATCGGCATACTAGAGGTTCATGCACAAACTTGGTACCTGTGTTCTCATACTCAGCCCACTCCTGCACATGCCCTTCCAGCGTTGCCCCAATTTCCAAGCTTGTGGGCATCTTTCACAATACAGTGCTTGCTGCTTGAGCAATCAGTCACTTGGCCTGAGTGATGTTAAATGAAGGAGACAATTCAAACATACACAGAAGTTTCTGTGGACTCCAGCAGCGCGTTTGGTGGTAATTGAGAAAAGCATTGATTTTAAAGGATAGGGATAAGCAGTTGGATCAAAGCAGTATGTATTTCAAATTGTGCTGATGTGCGCGCATTAAGATCAGGAGTCCTGTACATTTTCAAATATTTTATCTTCCCATCATTTTAAAATAAGAAACTGCTGAAATTCTAGGGTAACCAAGCTAACTCACGCTTTACGCTTTTTTCCATGCAATGAATGATGATATGCAGTACAGGACCAGACATTATGATGTGTGAGCCCACCGCTTCTATTACCCCTGATTCACAGTGCCACCTTTATATCTTACTGCATCTGGGGGATCAAAGATTTTTATTTTTTCTTGATCAGAAATGCTTTGGTATTAATGAGCAAGTGGCCACTAAATTTCTGAATTTTCCACATGTGTCTGTTAGAGAAATATAGAGTTTTTTCCATTCTCCCTGAACTTTTTCCATTATAGCACAAAATATTTGATTAACACTTGTTTATATGTAAATTGCTGTGGTAATAATTTATTAATTTGAGCATATTGGTGCTATGTGTGTGTCACCACGTCACAGAATAAACTGGATGGACTTGTGCCTTTTTTCAACCAGACTATGTAAATATGTAACAATGAACATGATCATTTGTAATATGGATTTCAATGTTTTGTTATTTTTAATGGGAAGATATAAGGCTTTAGTTGAGATAATAACGGAGTTAGTACACATAATATTATATAACTACATTAGGGGAGATTTGAATGCAAAATAACCATATGTTACAAAATATTTTTTTGTGGTAGTTTAGGAAAGTGATGATTGCAGGACATTTTAGCCCCACTGGCTTAATTTACTATTAATGGTTTGTTACCTGCTTTACATTTTGTTTTTAATGTTTATGAGCTATATGTTTTTGGGAGTAAAGTTGTAGGGATAAAATATACACTGATGTTGTAAAAGATTGTTTGTATGCCAGTATAATAATTTCTATCAATACGGGATGCCATGTTTTTCTCAGTGTACTGCATCCATGAGCCATCTATTTAACAAATGTGGCTTATTGTTTGTTTTAGTAAACCATCCAAAACCTTAAAGTGGATGTAAACCATACCCAGTGAAGTGAACGGCCTCAGATGATTACACAGAGATTAAACAAATCTCCCTGCATAAGTTCTACATGTATATTTGCTGTCTTCAGCTTGCTATATTTTTTATAAAGTGTACATCATGTTAGAATTTGTTCTTCCTGTTCCAGCAGGGGGAGGGGAGTCTCGGCATTCACTGTGTGACAGCTAGTTGGAGGAAAGGCACCCCCCCTCAAAATAGGCAGAAGAACAAAGCTACTTGCAGAGCTGTGCTGTGAATAGACTAGCTCTCTATATAGTACCCTTCCTGACAAAAATTTCCAGCTACTTTTATCTCCTGTGTCAGAGAGCTTGTAAGAAGTTATGCTGATAACAAAAGAATTGGGCAGCAGAAAGACATGACTCAGGGTTTTGGAGAAAGATCAGAAAACAGTGTAGATATGTGCCTAGGTCAAATTTCCTGAATCGGGTTTACATTCACTTTAAGGTGCTTAGGGTACGTTTTTGGTATTGGCACAAATATACATTATGTCCCCATCAAGATGCTTTCAACATTCAGATGCCAGTTGTCAATATCCAGCACTGGTTTGAATCTAATAGAGGAGGACCTTCTCAGTGACTTGAGGGATCTTGCATCTGGGCAAAAAAGGATCAGATGGCATTTTTGTGGTTAGGTTTAAGTTTTTATGTCTGCTCAGTGCAGTTGCCCCCAGGATTGCGGGTTATTTTCTTGTCTCAAGCTGCGTACACACGACCATTTTTTTATGAGAAAAAAATGAATTTTTTTTCAACGTGATTCTTGTCAAGCCTGCCTTGCATACACATAATCGTGAGAAAAAAATGCTTGCGCAAAGCGCGGTGACGTACAACACATACAACGGCACTATAAAGGGGAAGTTCCATTAGATTGGTGCCACCCTTTGGGCTGATTATGCAAATTTCCCTTCTCATAACTTGCATCTGAGAATGCGCGTTTCCCCCCATCGTTAAAGCCTACACACGACCGTTTTTCACAACGTGAAAAACGACGATGAGAAAAAAAGAGCATGTTCTAAATTTTATATGCCCATTTTTTACGTAGAGAAAAATGCTCCTGGAGCCTACACACGATCGTTTTTAATGACCAATTTAAAAAATGGCATTTTTCTCGTCATGAAAAATGGTCGTGTGTACGCGGCATTAGAGTTTTTGTAAACCTCAGTTGTGGAATATGAGCAAAACACATATACCTGTAGTGTTTATGTATCTCTCTCCAGGGTTCTAAGTGTCGTTTTCTCTCTGGTGCTTCAATCCTCTATTATCAGAATGAGTAATTTCTGAGAAATTTTTCCAACATATGAGATAAATTTGTTTCAGGCTGGGTTCACACTTGTCCTACAAATGTTCCAACATTGGGAGCTCATGTCGCATGACGTGTGAAAATCAATTTTTCCCTATGAGAGCCGTCTTAACTGGTCCGACACAAGTCAGTCCGACTTTGAAAATGCTCCCTGTACTACTTTGGTCCGACATTCATCCTACTTCAGCCCATTGAATATCATTGAAGTCGGACCAAAGTAGGAGCCTTGTCCTAACCATCCGACATTTGACATCCTACATGTGATTACAACAGCAGTAAAAGGAATTGATCTCACTCTGGGACTGTTTTGTTTGGTCAAAGAACAAGTCAGACTATCACAAAGTCGAATCAAAGTAGTATTCTGTTCATGAAAGTTGGATGGATGTAGGATCAATGTAGGACAGATGTCGCAGAGCAAAGTAAGATGAAAGTTGTACTGCTGTCGTGTAGTATAGTGTGAACCCAGCCTCAGGGATGGAGCTCAGAAAGGAGCTTGTCTATTCAGAACAAGGTTCAGCTTTGTGAAGGGGGTGTGTTCCTTTCCTCAAATCAGCTCCAACACTAACTGCAGTCTCTCCGCCCCCTCCTCTGTCTTTCTGACAGGTGAAGAAAGATTTTTTAACAGGACCTGCCCTTTTGAAGGAGTGTAGAGGGGAGATCACTGTAGATAAACAAGTAAAACCTATGCAGGAGGATTTGTTTTATCTCTGTGTATCATCTGCAGCTGTTCACTTCACTGGGTATATGTGAGGGTTTACATCTACTTTAAATGGGAAGTGCTTACCATGGATGTACACAATTTATGAATAAGCCTAAATTAATCTGAAGTTTTGGAGGAG